>JACXGI010016062.1:0-16497 GCA_016801175.1 Esox masquinongy | reverse complement strand
CTGACCTCCAGCATGGTACCATGATGGTCTCCTCTAGTACCAGCCTGACCTTCAGTGTGGTACCATGATGGTCTCCTCTAGTAACAGCCTGACCTCCTGTACTCCTCTACTACAGCAGGAGGTAGCATGAAGTCTAGAGTGTTGGACAAGTTACCAAAGGTTGCTGGTTCAAATCCCCATGAACAATCTGTGGTTGTGCTCTTGAGTAAGACACTGAACCCTGTTCAGCTGCACTGTAAGTCTCGCTGGATAAGTGTGTTGGCTAAATGACACTAGTATACATGAAAAAAGGACATCTAGTCTCCAGTGTCACTTGAAGGATTCTGAGATTGTACAATCCTTCCACAGACTGGGGCTCCTGCTCTTCCCCCGGTCCTTCTCTGTTTGTTTGATCCCTCAAAATGGACCAGCTCATGAGATTCGTTCGTTCATTAAACATGCTGTTTATTGACACAACAAACGTTGGTATCTATTACAAACCTGGCAGTGTGCTAATGTAACCTTCAGTATGAAGCGTACAATAGTTATTCATTCATTGGCCTTTGAGCTGACTGTCAATAATATATGTTTATTGTGCATTATGTTGATTACAGCACAAAGACTTCAGTCCCAAGTTTGATGACATTTTCATGAAGTATGTCCCAGTGTATTGAGGACTTGTGGTTGTCTCATGTTTTGGTTTCCATCTCAAACCTCTGCAACTAATCCTGTACTCTACCCCAATAACCCAGTATTTTCCTGCATCCGTCTTGGTGTAGGTACTATTAATAGATTATGCCTAATTGTATATTTCTGTTTCTCCATTGTGACTTATTCATGAGCCAGTATTGTTGTTGGTTTCCATTTCCCTGTAAAGCTCTTGCCAGGCAGCGAGCACCTAACTAATTCCACAGCATTTCACGAAACCTACTTGTTTTCTGTTAAAGCATCTGACTTGAAAGACTTTTGATTCTAATTTATTTTTTTCTGGGTTCAGCCACCGAGGAGAGGAAGCTCTTTGTTGGAATTCTCCTAGTGAAGCCTGTGACCTCCTTTTAATATCACCTAGAGATAAAGAATGCAATTAAACATCGCATTTTGACTTGCAACGAGGCGCTGTGATCATCTCCATTGAAAACATTGACGCTCTTCTCATGTCTTTTCCACACGCAATCACTGCAAGTTTAAAACGCAATGCCCTAAAAGTCGCACAAGGATCTCAGTCCCGTCCCCCCACCACCTCGGTCCCAAAATAACACTGCTAACAAGACATGAAACGTCTTCCTTTTATTTGCCTGTTTCGTTTGTTAGGCAATCAATATATCGGATATCTTAAACCAAAATGGCGGCCGTCAGTCAGTCAGGCGGGCAAGCAGACTGAAATCCCCTCAAACTCCCACCCGTCAAAGGGTACAATACACCCCTGTCTGAGTCTCGTCCTCCTCTCCGCGGCCCAGGATGCTTTGTGCAGCCATCTTTTGGGCTCCTTTCTCCCTTGGTGATTTGTTTTTTTCTCTTTTGGGATGTCATTCAGGGTGCCCATTGTTCTGTGATTATCCATTCCTCTGGTGATATGTAGTGCCCTGTGGCATAATGGTCCTCTTACCCAAACAGTGATGTCACAGCTTTATTTGCTGCGGGGACCATTGATTCCCCCTTCCTCCACATCGCTACCCCCCAGTTCTGTGCTCCTCAAAGAGCTTCGGGGATTTGTGGGTGTTTAGCACACCCACGATACATGTTTGACATCCAGATACGAGTGGGGAAGGTGGCAAATCCGTCCAAAGGCAAATTTTAATTCCCATTTGTTTGACTTGTCTGGTCTCAGATCTTAGTTCTCGTAATCCGAGCTCGTTTTATTGAACCGTGCGACACATTTCTTTCTACAACACATCCATTGTAAATTGCCAGATGACGTTGTTTTTCTCTGCAGAAGCAAAGTGTGAATATTTTTTTTTCTTTTCAGGTGTTAGCCAATGTTTTTGTTAGAGGTGTTGTTTTAGGTGGTCTGGACTGACTCTCCTCTCTCTGTTAGCACACGCTTCCAGGCATTCTGACATATCAAATGAGCCTTGCTGATTGCCGAGTGGGGAGAGAAATCATAACTTTTCATCTCACTGAAGGCTGTGTCATTGAAGTGAAGTGCATATTGAATTACTTTGTCTAATTTTTTTGTTTATACATCGTACGCGTTTCTGTGACTTTATCTTTGTAGAATTATCTTGGGCATACAGTATATTTAGCTTTCTGTCTGTATGCCGCATTCAATGTTGGAAACAAATGTTTGTGTTCTTTTATGTAGGTGTTACTAGTGTGTGTGTGTGTGTGTGTGTGTGTGTGTGTGATAGCCCTTAATGCTAAGGAAGTTTTTTTCTTTTCCCATGCATTTTACATTAGTCCCTTTTTACAGCATGCTCTCTTCAGGTGTTTACATCTTATGGGCCGGAGAACTTTTAATAGGGCTGGGAACCACAGAACATCTAAATTCACTGTGAGGGGCCACAGTGGCTCGTGGGTCGGAACTGCACAGTGTGAGATTGTCAATGAAGAACCACCCATGCACAACCGCTGTGGTTCTCTTGACAGAGTTCTTTTTCATGTCCTTGTTTTAAAAGGGTTCTGTTATAAATGACAGAGTAGTGTAGTTACACTTGGTAGACAACACAGAAAGTGATTTCAATATGAAACAAAAAAACCCAGGGGAGGGGGGGGCCTTTTTCCCCCAAAAGTATATTGTTATTAAACTGTTAAAGTGAGTGCCTTTGTTCCTCAAACAACAGTGCTATGGTAAGATACAACAGGTGGTTGACATGGCGCGCCAGCCAAGTCCAGCGTCAGGTCACATTAAGTCTATTAAACGTACTGGATTTTTGGAGAGGCAGCTGTAGATGTTTGACCTGGCGGACACTTGTTTCCCACAAGCCTACTGTAAAAAAAAAAAAATGTACAAGGCTCTCCAGCTCTCACAGCCACAGTGTCTGCATACCAGAGAGCTCAAGCTGGATGCCTAGGCAATCAGCAGAGTTGCCACACAGAAGAGGCTCCACAGTCCTGAATAGCGGCCGTCAAGCCTCCCCCTCTCTCCTCCTCCTGGGGCCAAAGCGTAGCCTGCGCGCTCCTGAATGTGTACTGTTTCAAAATGGAGGCAGGGGTGGGTCCACATATCCAGGCGCCTGGCGGGTCTCTCGTCCAGTTTGAGCACGTTGTTTTCTGACTCAGGTCGCTCTTGGAAGGGCTGTGTGTTGACCGTTGGCCCTGGTGGTAACGCGCAGCGCCCGCTGCTCATCAGGCCAAGCCCACGCTAATCATTTTGTTATGGCTTACATGTGTTGTTTGTTGAGCGTTCATCTTGGCTGAATGAAATTGACTGTACCGTGTTTGCCGAACTGAATCTCTTGGGGCAAGACTGTTTGACATACCTCTTTCAAACCGCCGCGGGGGAGAGGTCAGTCGGGGTTAGCTTGTCGGCAAGGTTGAGGCAACAGCGCAGCAGTTTTCTCCAATTCGCACTTCTAAAAAGGGTGTGTAAAAAGAAATGGGATTCGATGACAGGACTTGTTTTGAATATCACTCCAGGTGTGACGATATTAATGTGCTGCTCACCGTCACCGGTGGCACCACATCCTGTGTCAGACGTTCATCTGTGGTTTGACTTCCAAACGGCCTGAATGAGGGAGATATGGGATGAGTGAAGTGTTCGGCTGATTGTGTGCCAAGCTATTTCAGACGTTCCAAAGATGAGTCATGGCATTTTGAATAGATGCAGTGAATCCATGCATTGGGCCAGGAGGGCGTAAGTCTCCCTCCCTGTTCATCTGCGTGTATCCCGTTCTCTTTTCCGATCGCTGGCATCTGCTTTGCTTGTTTGAGCATTATTCAGTGTGTAATTGTTTAATGATGCACATTAGTTTTAAAGTTGACGAGCGTGACATGATCTGTCATATGTAGCGAGTGAGGACACCTACGCATAATAACCTAATATTCTATACAGAGAGATTGACGTTAAGATTTTTAACTGTGAGCCGTGAAGTGACTGACTGGCAGTGCACTTACGTCATTGCGAGAGAAGGGTCTTAGTCAAATATGGTTCCCATGCCTTGTCATGCTCTAGTGCCTTCATGTGGCTGCTTGGGTGCTTCTGAGCTCAGTCAGAGTAGAAGATGGTGTTCCCTCTGGCGCATAAGGATTTCGGTTTAGACTTCTTAATTGAGCATGCATCATGACAAGAACCAGGCAGAACATGACAAGAACCGCAATGAAGCAGAGCCGTAATTACAAATTGGACTTAACAAAAATGGGGGGTGGGGGGGGTGACTAGGTTGTAAGTTTAAAAAGGAGACTTTAAACTGAGAAGTGTGTTTTTCCTCCATGCAGCTTGTACATTGCTGTATTTCCCCTGACCTGCCTTTTGATCAGGATTCCCTATTCACATATTCTGTTGCTCTCTGTCATTCTGTGTATGTCAGTATTTCTGTCTTTTTGTGTGTCTCTGTGTCTGTGTCTCTAACTTTTAAATATATCTAAAGCCCTGACCAATTGATTTTTTTTTAATGGATTTTGATTACTCAAAATCAATTACTGTAAGGTGACATTGGTTTTATGTTATTAAGTATTTGCTCTTGAGCTACTCCAATGCGGCATTGGCCTTCTTTGGCAGACTGAAGCAGGTTCTCTTGCAGTAATTTCCTGTTTTTTGCTCCATCCATCCTTCCTTTAATTTTAACCAGATGCCCTGGACCCTGCTAATGAAAAGCATCACCACAGCATGATGCTTCCACCACCACCATACTTTTATTTTGTGCCTTTTTCCTAATCGATGCATTTGTATTACTATTTCTCTAACTTCTGCTGAATGCTCTTTGGTCATCATTTTTTATATTGACCGCCTGATCAATGACACCTCAAGTGTTTTTTTTTTTTTTTATTCAGATTATTGTGACAGTAAAATGTGACAATGAAAATGTGACAGTGTTTCACAGGTGGAGGGCAATAGCAATTGTTTTGTTCATCTCTATCAGCTGGGAGATTCCACAGCACAGGGGTTGAATACTTATTTAAGCAACATATTTCAATTTTGTACATAAAACCCATGTCACCATACAATAAACTATTTTGAGTGTCAGTGTTTTAAAATCAGTGTCAATGTACCATTCGTAATTCAGTAAAATGGGGGGATTGGTCAGTTTGAATAGCTTATGTTTTAAATGAGGTTGAGGATCTTTGTCTCTGTAGTATTTGGTTCTGTAGTATTCGGACACACTATGTTGATCAAACCCCACACGCAGGCATTTTTGTTTAGAGCAAACGGATGAATTATAGATGGAGGAAGCAGCATCAATATGTCACTTTCATGCTCCACTCTCTACATCAGGTTGCTCCATGGGAAATGGCTGGGCAGGTTTCACTGGAGTGCTTAAAGAGATGCCCACAGCATCCCCCTCTCCAGATGCCCTTTTTTGTTTCGTGTGTGATGTTCCCACCAGAACACAAACAACGCCTTTCTCAACACCAAACAGTTACTGCTTCGATTTAGTCACGAAATGTCCAGCTTCGAAATGTTGGTAAAGCTAAATTATTTTTATTCCCTTAACCCCACACCCCCCACAGCCCCCCACACCCCAAGCCCAAATATGTTGGCGGGCATACAAAGAATATGCAGTAGAACACTTGTCAGGTCTCTCTTCAGCTTTTCTCGTTTTGATAACGCGCATGTATTTTCGTACAACATTGATTTAATGAAAGCTTGCCTACGTCAATACAGAACAGTATTACCCTCTGGGTTTATACCGTCTATCCACACAGTAGCTATAAACTCATCTCTGCTGCTCCCATGTTTCATCCTTGGCCCCGGTGTATCGACTCATAACATAATCAAACCCAAGTAATGGCGATGTTGCTTACAGTGGCATAGAATGGCTAAACGCATTAACCGGTCCTTTTTCTGCTGCACTGCGCCTTTTCAATGAAATATGGGATGGCTCGGAATGAACGTGTAAGCAATTTACCCACGTTCCTCTGCTCTGCCATAGGCCTCTGTTATTGTTCTATTAATAGCGGGAGTTCTAATCGGTTGTTGGATCACAAAGGCCGTGTGGACACAATACTGGAACCCCCCACCCTGTTGGGTTTTATCCACTGGGATCTTCTCTTCAGAGACGGAGCTTAGAAAAGCCAGCAAGCTCTGCATGATGAGACCGGATAGCTTTATTGCATCAATGCTTCTTCAAAGCAATGCTAAATTCCTGTGTAATCTGAGGTGAGATAGGTAGTGCAGATAGGAAGCCCAGAGATATGACTCCCACAAACAAAAAGCTAGATGAAGGGTTCTGGAGATGTGAGAGAAGTTGTTTATTGTTGTGGCATTACTTGGTTGATGAAGTGAAGAGAGGCAAAACATTCTTTAAGAGGCCTATATTGTAGAGGGAGAAGCTCTCTGCTAATACCCAGTGTCTCAAAGTCAATAACAATTGTTTGTATGAAACACCTCATTTCAAATATAATACCTCTCTAAAAGTTATTTGAATTGTCAAATGGACATCACTGATTGGTGTACTCTATTGAATGTAAAGTGCACTTTGAACTTCTTTCAAGTAATGAAATTAATACTGCAATCAATTATATACATTGTAAATTTTCTGTTAGTTTTTGAATTTTCCACTGCACATTTATAATTGCCATATGTAATTCATTTGCAATAATTGCACACCTATACATTCCACTTGTATATACATATTCTTGTACTTGTACATTTTTCTGCACTCCTATTTGCACTTCGGGTTAGACGCAAACTACATTTCTTTGTACTGTACTTTTCAATGATAATAAAGTACTGTTCAATGGCAAAGTTGAATCTAATCTAAAATAGACCCCAGCTTTGACAAAGAAATAGAAATGATAAAACTACCTCTTTGTTCCAAATAATGCTTCATTGTGAATGCATTGTGTGATTTCACAAATGTTACCTTCTTGTCATGTATTAATTAGGCAGAGGATTTAACCCAAAAGTGAAAACTGCCAAATAATCTCTTTCATGAATTCCGCTTTAATCACTTCACAACATTTAGTAGGTCATAAGGCTCTGGACCTAGATGACATTCCCTCAGCCTGTTGGTGTCATTACCTTTTCCATTCCTACTTAGAAACACTAACACCGAATCACTTATTTTTCTATTTTTTCTCTTGCACTCACACCGTCCTATTTCAGGTGTCAATGAAGTCAGTGTTTTAAAAGTTAGGTTAATGCATTCCATCTGTGCCTCTTGGGTGGGGGAAAAAAACTCCAAAGTGCAGCTAATGAGTCAAGGTGCGTCTACTTAATGTTTTTTTGATTGTCCTGAAGTACCATTTAGGGGTTTACTAATAATATTAACCATTGTCTTGCCACTAAGTAATACAGCCAGGGTCTTATACAGCTTTTTTTATAGAGATAAAAATCACACTAATTTACAATTCATGCATTTTGAAATAAGCTCTTTTGTCTATCTCAATGGGGTGGGGTGTGGGGGAGACATGAAAAGACCAAAGCCACCTACCCTAGTCATGCACTTTCCCAGACAGGTTAATGCAGGTATTGAGTCTGTGAACAAGTCTGCAGTGATGTAGGTGAATTCATAAAAAAACAACATATTTTCCACCTCCCTAACTTACAAAACCCCCTTATGGTTTAACCTAGTCCCCCTTCTCACTTATCAGTTACCCACTTATGCTATGTGTGTATGTGGTATTGTTATGAAGAAGCAAATAATATCCCATTCACGCCACCAATTTGACCATGCCGTGATTTTTTTTAATGCATGAAAGGTACACAGGGAATCGTGGAAACAAAGCCGAATTGTTTGTTTCCTGCAATGGATCTACTCATCCTTACCGCTTTCTAACGGCTCCTGTCTAGCATGAACGGGTCAGTAACGCGGCGCCAGTTTGTTTTGTTTCTACGCTTTATGTTGTGACTTCTAGGTCGTCATGCAGGACGCTCACTCGGGTGAACCCATAGATAATAGAACAGTAGATGGGCCCATGTCATAGAGCCCCTATAAATCAGAATGGAGCAATTTGACAGCCATCTTACCTGGGACCTGTTCTAAACAATCTACAAAAAAACACATGGTGGAAGTGGCATTTCAGTTCTTATAACAGTTACATTTCCTTAATAATATATAGCCACTGTTATGAATAGCCTAATGCGTAAAATGACTGTATTTTTCAGAATATTAACAAACAAATTAATTTGAAATAGTTTTAAATAATTTATGAGTACAAAATGGCAATGGTCTAATGTAGGAAGATACAGGATAGTACTTTAAATATAGTGCAAATGTATATATCTTTATTTCCAAAGATAACAGTTAACTGTGATTTTAAATTATAATACATGTATGTTTTTGTATATACATAAATATTATAATTTCATTTAATTGTATAAATAATTATTTTAGTAAGAATACGCTAAACGGAGCAAGCTAGCTCACTGAAGTTGGTAGGCTAACAGTAGCATAGTCGGAGGACAGAAATAGAAGATACAAGGCAACTTTTTTGTGGACAAAGGCTACCCAACATCACCCAAACAAGTTTTTTGATGAGAACGTTTTGTGCAATATTAATTCATACTATACAGTAGCAAGCTAGCTGAGACCGTTAATTTAACAGAATTCTGATACTGTAAATTTACGTAGCTCAACAGCTACGGTTAGGGTGGATTAGCTTTCTTGTTCATTGATTAAAAACATGGTATGTGAAGTTATGTTATCATACATTTCTACACTAATTACTTATGCGTGAACAATGTTTCCCACCTCCTTTTTATCGTTTATCCTTTTTCTGGACCAAATTACTGCTGCACAAAATAATACCATGACTATTGTTAAGTGCCTTGACTTTTACGTACTGGTCCCAGGTAAGATGGTGGAGTTAAGACGTCAGAACTATATGTCCCATCTATGCTTCATGTCTATGGGTGAACCAATCCCAAAGTTGCACAACCTAGCTTGTTGACATTCCTGGACTGGGAAGTCCGAAATCCGCTTGTACCGTTATTCGCTGTACGGAAAGGATGTTTACCAGCAGTAGTAATTGTTCCCCGTGCTTGCTTTCAAAACGAATAGATAAGGTATTCATGCCCAGGATATATAATAGTAATTAAAAAATGATCCGTTAGCCACTTATAAAACTTTTGCAAAGCTAAGCCAAAGATGCTCTAAATATAAAGTAAATTGTTTCTTCACTCACATAAGCCGGCCGGTGTTCTTCATTCTTGCATAGCAGTCTAGCTAGTTAACGGTATAAAAAAATACATGTCATTAAGACAATGATAAACCACATTACGACGCTGTCAAATCTGAGTCGTCCAGGTGGCACAACTCCAGTACAGTAATGTATATTTATTGTTTGCTTTCAAAACGTGTTAATTACAAATAACTGCAGTGCATCGTTAGCCACCAGTGCAGTAGACTTAGTTATTAAGCCAGTGCTTCGTTAGTCACTGTACTGTAATGCTGGACATATGTTCACCAAAGGAACAAGGCTCTAAACGTACCGTTCAATCTTTATTCACTGGCAAAAGCTGATCAGTGTTCCTCATTCTTGCATAGCTGCCATGCGAGTTAACAGTTAAAACAAAACAGTATAGTAATACATGTTTTAGCAACCCGACCCACGTTAGCTGTCACGAGCCCCAAATGCTAGGCTAGGCCCTGAATGAACCGCGTGAAATGGCTGTCCGAAACAAACATCGGAGTAAAGATTTCTACATGTAAACAATGACCATAAACACATTACTTAACTCTTTACAGAAACAATACTGCAAAAAACAGCAATTCTTGGCTGAAGGCAGTATAACTGGTTGTTTGTAAGGGGTCAAAAAAATTACCCATCCTTTTTTTTTGTACTGGAAACTGTCCTATCTGATGTCAGCGTGAAGAATAACGCTGACAAAGAATTTCACCTCTCATGGTCTAGTTAGAAGGACAGTACATAGAAAGCTTCCCTTGACCCCCCCTTTGAGATGGGAACCCCCTGAAACCCCTATCTTTAGGTTTGCTTGTTAAGGAGTAGACACTGAGGATATGTTATTGACAGATGTGCTTATGTAACCTGACACTTCACACTCAAAGCTCAAGACATTCGACATGTTTGACTATTCAGTTGAATGTGCTAGCCTCATCAAGGTGCTCAGCGAGATGCTATGCAGTGCCCTTTTTTAATTATTCATTCCACATTATAGGGGACTGTTTTAAACTGCTTCTGCTGTAGTTAACGTGCAATACCTACAGCATCTGTTCAACAGTCCCAGTAGTGGTCCCTGTCAGTCCATCCTAAATGTCATCAGCCCAGCAACCTAAAATCGTCTAGTGTTTCAGGCAAGTGTCAAGCGTTGTGGATGGGTGATAGTGAGGTGAAGGGCAGTTGACCTGAAAGACTGACAAACACACACAAACTACGTTCCTAAGCCTAGACTTGAACGACTTAGGACATTGCCCAGTGTTATTCTTTAGTAGCGAATTGCTCTTCACATAATGCAGTTGAAGAGCAATTATAAAGTCTAATTTCTGAATAATTTAATAATTTATGAACTACTGTTAGTGCCACACTGACCTTTTTCTGCTCAAACTGATGATGTATTTCTCTTCAGAAATCCCTACAGCTATGAAAACTACATTCATGAAACTAGTCTGGCACAATTTTCATACCAGACCAAGCATCTCTAGCTACATGTTTAACGGCAAAAGTTATGTATATTTTTAAATCCCATTTGGTCATGTGTATGCACTTTGTTTGAAAGTATTTCAACACTGATAGTTCCAACTGGCAAAACAAGTACTGAAATGTTTGATTCTTTAGCATTTCCATAAGCTGCTCAGATTGCAGTCCATTTTTCTGTGCCGTTGTATTCCACTCAGTGCGTTTTACAAGAAAAAACATTTAGTAGGAGTTAGTCATGTTTCTATTCAGTGACTTGTTATAAACCATCATCTTTATGTAGGTGTGTGGTTTTCTCCAAGTCTGTAGCCCTAGGCAAGATACTCCAGGCGTAACGCATCCTGCAGGTGATCTATCATGGGTCTTTGGCCAAGAGTTGGGTTTCGCCTACACCCTCTCTCTGGCCCTTATCCGAACCCCCCTCTCACATCTCTCTCACCCTCTCATTTGTTTGTGGCTTTGCAAATAGAAAGCCCAACAGGATGGTAGGCTTTTTTAATTGGATCACATGGCGATGGAGTAATGGAAAACCATCTCTAGGCATCACTGTAATCACAAGTTTTTGTCTGAACTGGAGCGGGTTGAGGTGCTACGGGTATTTTGATTGCGTGGTTTTCTGGGTAGCCAATGAAGAACGGACAAAGAATACTCCTCTCTTTCACTGCTTTTAAAGGTATCTGCCTTTTGCAGTCATGCATCCAAAGGCAGTACTTTTACTGTAATGCCCCTGCTTTGGCACTAACAGTACTTGATTAACGGTGCCTACTGTATGGCTCAGAATATCATGCATTCATTTGTCATCTCGAAGTATGTGAAAAATATAAATTCTTACATGAGTAGATTAGGATGAGAGACTGGGATTTAAACAGGAGCATTTATATGCATGTCAGATTAATGCCAACTATTTAAATGTGTAAAAATATACACAATTTTATGATTTTACTTTTCAGATGCAATGCAACCAATTGAATAGTCCCAAAGGTGCGAAAGCTACATGCCAGGCAAGCTGAATGAAGCTCACCAACCAAGTGCTTTCAATATTTTGTGACCCATGTTCTACCAAGACCTAATAATATCTACAAATGAACGCTCTATCTTTCCCAGTAATTACCTATCAATTATTTCCATGACCAGGATAACTCTTCCTATAGACTTGTGTTGCGTTTACGATCTAGTGACTACACTGTCTTGTGTCTGTATTTCTCTCGGGCGGGGATTTCATATAGTTTGATAATGTGCCAATTAACTGGTGTCTTTTCAAATTCCGTCGGAATTTGACTCCAGGAGACAGCAGACTTTTGTTGGGTATGATAAACCTGTAACCAGAATGTGTATGTCAGCTTCATTGTGCTGTTGTTGGAATGATACAGGGTGATTTTGACAGTACCTAGACTCATAGCAGGGACCTGGGAATCCTTGATAAGACCGCAAGCTCTGCAGCCCCTAAAAAGTCACATTGGTGTGGAGCAGAAAGAGAAGATAAGATGTGGAGAAGAGGGAAAAAAAGCTCTCTGCCTCTGGCAATTACTCCAACCAGGCAGTTTCCTCACTATTACTGTTCGTCAAAAAACCCAGAATCCTTTTAGTCACAGCTGTGCTGGAAAAAGCACTCCATAGGAAACCATTTCCCCCTCAATTTTTTGGGTCTTTCTTATCCCTAAAGCTCAGAAAGTCAAGTTAACTCTGTTTATGGTCTGATGCCGGTCTACTACCTGTCTGAAGTGTAACTCATGCATTTTAGTCCAACCATATTAAAGATTCTAACAGTTAAAGTCCAGGTTTTCCCATTTAATACTGGTAGCACTGTGAATACCTACTTGAAATCCCATTCTCGCCCATCTGAAATCCATATTTTTCTTTCCGGAAACATCCAACCTCTGTACTTTAGACCTTTACAGAGTTTGCGTGACAAGTCTGATGTGACTGTGCCTGACCTGAAATGGGGATCAGCAACTCAAGCAATGCTGATTTCCTAGCAGGGGCTCTTCTATCACGCCTGGGTCTCTATCTCTGTCAGGGCTTGAGCATAAAAGAACGAGCGGCTCAAAGGTGACTGGAGCGGCTCTGCTTTACATTCTGAAGTCAACTACCGAACTGTCTTGATTTGGAGATGAAAGGCTCAGGAAGAATACTTTGGAAATGTTGCTGACGGTTCAAGAAAATGTGTGAGTGCTTGCTAGACCAACAGGAAAATATTATGGGAAGCAAATGTTTTGAGAAAATTCTGCCGTTCTTCCGTAAATAATATAATTTACCATTACACAATGCATAATGGATGAACAGTTACAATTTGAAGATTAATTCCAGCAGAAAAAAGTTACACAATAAGTTTGTTTTAAAAACAAAAGCAATAGTTGTATTTACCATGTCCAAAAAGACTAATCATTTATCTTGAATATCCCTCAGACTCACTTTTAGACGTGACTGATTGTGAATGTATACATCAGTGGAGCCTGGTGATATTATTACTCATTACAGGTCACATGTTATTCACACATTCCTAGTAGGACTTGGTTGGTATAGGCATGCACTGGCTTCTATTGAGCTGGCCCACGACTATATACTGAGTCCACGACTGTATACTGGCCCAGTGACTACATACTGGTCCAGTGACTACATACGGGCCCCGTGACTACATACTGGCCCAGTGACTACATACGGGCCCCCTGGCTATATACTAGGCCCACGACTATTGCAGAGGTGCTGGCCTCATGGAGCTCTCTATACAGGCTCATTGTTCCAGTGCTCCTCCAAACTTACTGGACCTCTGTTTCTCTTCACTTCTCACTAATTAGAACCAGTGGGGTGGTGGGGGGTTCTTTTTCCCATCTGCAATGGTATGTGCCATTAAAACAATATCCAGGCCAGAGCTCCCTTGACTTGGCTAACGAAGGCCTGTTTGACTTTTCACTTCACGATGAAGCTTCAGGGTGTCGTTATGGTGGAGTCCGTGACACCGTACGTAGTTAGGTGTTTATATCCTGTTGAAATGAGTTCATGTTCACCCAACCGTCTCCATCTCTGTACTGTGAAATGCAAAGTAATTATATTGTAGGACCCTCCTGTATGCTAATGCCTTGCTAATCTGCTCCTTAGTGAGGTTCTTAATGAGGGCAACACGTCCTCCATGAGCACCATATTATGGAAATAAGTTGTTGTGGGACAGCAAAAATGTCTGCCTTATTTCCACTTTTAAAGCTTCCCTAACAAGGTTTGTTGTCCTTTGAGGCCACGAGCAGGAGATAAACAAACACAGTAATGACTTGCATGGGGAGACTTCACAAGTAAGGTCTGATGCGTCTGACAAAGTAGGAGATGGCAATAACTAGGCCACGGCGGATAAACCAGTTGGTCACTAGATTAGAGAACATGGCCCATGTACTTATTTTTCTGAATGAATCAAGATTGTCCATGGGCATTTTGTTGTTATATTTAGACACACACGCACACACTATCAGTCAAAAGTTTGGACACGCCTATTCATTTATGGGTATTTATTTTTACTATTATCCTCATTGTTAAATAATAGTGAAGATATCAAGACTTTGAAATAACACCTATGGAATCATGTACTGTCCAAAAACATGTAAACAAAAAAGTTCAAAATGCTTTTTGTATTTTAGATTCTTCGAAGTAGTCACCCTGTGCCCTGATGACCTCTTTCCACAGTCTTTGCCTTCTCTGCATTCAACTGGAATGCATTTCAATTAGCAGTTGTGCTCAGTTTATTTGTGGAATTTCTTTCCTTAATGCGTTAGGGTGGGTATGCAGAAGACCATCAATATGTCCGTAATGTACTAGCCCATATTAGGGCAAGAACAGCTCAAATAAGTCAAGAGAAACAGCAGTTTATTAGATTTACCAGTCTCACAAATCCGCAGTCAACTTCCTCAGATTACAGCCCAGATAAATCCTTCACAGAGTAGCAGACACATCTCAACATCAACTGTTCAGAGGAGACTGCGTGAATCAGGCTTTTATGGTTAAATTGCCTCAAAGAAACCATGACTGAAGGGCAACCAATAGGAAGATGCTTGTGCCAAGAAACCAGAGAAATGGACATTAGACCGGTGGAGATCTGTCCTTTTGTCTTATGAGTCCAAATTTATGATTTCTGTTTTCAACTGCCTTGTCTTTGTTAGATGCAGATTGGGTAAACACATGATCTCTTCATGTGCGGTTCCCACCATGAAGCATAGAGGAGGAGGTGTGATGGTATGGGGGTGCTTTGCTGATGTCACTTTCTGTGATTTTATTTAGAATTGAAAGCACACTCAACCAGCGATACACCATCCCATCTGGTTTGTGCTTAGTGGGGCTACGTTTTTTTTTAACAGGACAGTTCACCAAAACACATCTCCAGGCTGTATAAGAGCTATTTGCCCAAGAAAGAGAGTGATATTGCTGCATCAGATCACCTGGCCTCCACAGTTACCTGACCTCAACACAATTGAGATGGTTTGGGATAAGTTGGACTGCAGATTGAAGGAAAAGCAGCCATGAAATGCTCAGCATATCTGGGAACTCCTGGACTGTTGGAAAGGCATCCCAGGTGACTACCTCATGAGAGAAAGAGAACTGATTAAGAGAATGCCAAGAGTGTGAAAAGCTGTCCTCAAGGCAAAGTGTGGCTACTTTGAATCTACAACATACATGTATTTTGATTTGTTTAACATTTATTTGGTTACTACATAATTTTGTTATTTCATGTCTTCACAATTATTGTTGAATGTGGAAAATAAAGAAATACCCTTGAATGAGTAGGTGTATTTCCAAACTTATATATATATATATATATATATATATATATATATATATATGTGTATGTGTATGTGTAATCACTGCTACTTGTAGTGGAGGCAAACATACTGTAAATGTTTAAAAAGAATTAATTTGGATTAATGTTTTCCACCAAATTAGCATGTGCTATTGAGCATGTCAGAACCTACCGTGCATAATGTCTTGTGACAAATCATTCTAATCTATAGCTATATTTAGGGGAATACTTTAACCAGATTAAAACCAGAAACAGATTTATGAGCCATATCTCAAGAAAATATGATATTATTCATTTGTATGTATATCTGGGCCAGTGTATATCTAGGCCAGTGTTAGTACCACACATGAACTGCTAGTGTTTGGCCTGGCCCTGCCGTCTGCAGATCGAAATCAAAGTGTAGAGTGTCGTTGCTGCCTGGTGTCCCTCTGTGAGTAAACTGAGGGCGGGCCTCCGTCTCTTCCCTCTGACATCTGCTCTATCCCCCTCGAACACTGCAGGCTTTGAAACCCTGGAAGCTCCCCACGTAGCTTTCAGGCCGCAGCTCATGGCGAACACTGACGCCAGTTTCCAGACGAATAAAAAGAAACCCTCGGCTGAGTCGACCGTCCACCGCAAGGCCCAGATTTCATGTGGTGGAGGCGGAGCAGGTACCAAAGTCAGCCTTTCGAAATGAGCATAGAGCGTGAGCGACAGCACCCAGCCCACAGCAACCCTGAGAGAGAAAATTGGTTGTGGAAGTAGAGGCATGGGAGACACGGCAAAGCATGCTGCCTGGTGACAATTAATGTGCGGATGTGTTTTTGATTAAAACAAAGAGATGTCCCCTTTTTGCTCAGAAGGCGTAGGAGGCTGAAAAGAGATTTAAGATTTGGCGGTGAGTTCGGCGATCGGCTTGCGTTGGATTTGGCAACGCAAATACAGCGGCAGTTTGCTCATTCTAAACGTCTTGGTCTGATTGGTGCAACATGGCTTGTCGAAGGGCCATTCTCCAAAAATCCCAGTGCAGGAAATAATGGAACAGCCGGCTAAGTGATTGCCCCCCC
>JACXGI010016061.1:0-16512 GCA_016801175.1 Esox masquinongy | reverse complement strand
AGGATGATGTTGAGGTAGAGTATGTTGTCCTGGCACACCTCCTCCCAGTAGGATGATGTTGAGGTAGAGTATGTTGTCCTGGCACACCTTCTCCCAGTAGGATGATGTTGAGGTAGAGTACGTTGTCCTGGCATAACATCGTCCCTGTAGGCTGGTCATGCCTACAATCATGGTCCCACTAGTACTTGACATTTGATTGTAGTTGAAACATTTCTACACCCAGCCTCATTCTAATCCTGTCTAGAAAAAACATCCACAACCCCCCCCACCCATTTCCCAGCAGTGGAAAAACATCAGATTTAATTGCCTCCTAACTGCAGCTGATTTATTCTAGGACCTGGAAATCCATACCTGTTTAGCTGCTGCTCCTACCAGGCTCTCATTCCTTAAGCTCCAGTCTTTCCAGCCCTGCCCTTATTCAGGGCATTATCAAAGTCCCACCGAGACTCATGTCCAGTCTGGTCAACTGCAATGTACCAGAAAGTTAACTGTGCTCTCAGAACTGATGGCACCTTGTCATTTGAGGGGAAGACAGGACATTCCTCTTCAGCTGTCACAAAGGAAATTGCCCAGGAGGATAACATGAAAAACAGCGATTAAACTGGATCATGAAATTGTTTTGTTACATTGATAAAGTTGTGCTAAAACATGTGCACCAATCAGGTTATCTGGCACGGCCCATTTTCTGATGAGGCTCACCATCTCATAGCAATGACAACAGCAGCTACTGTACACTGTCTCCGTTGTGTAGGCGGTTTCTTCCATTGAAATTCAATTAACGTGGTCACCACAATGTTCAAACAGTTACATCACGCATTGCGAAAATTGCTACAAAGGTTCAGAAATTAAATTTACTCAAATTTGGCCCTGTCATCCTTTATTATGTCTTCTATTTTGTACATGTTAATTGTGGAGACATACTGCGCCTGGTATTGACCACACAGAGGGATTTTTAATTAGAGAACCATAAAGGGGAAATCTGGGATTTATAAGTAAGATTTACATTTCTCCAATTCAAATGAATGATACCCTGCTAGAAACTGTACATTAGAAAAAGCCTGTTTTATTACAGCCTTTTATGTTAAGTCTATTTTACTAATTTCATTGCATCAAACACTTTCTTTTACTTTCATGTATATCTCTAAAAAAAAGGAAAGTAGCATGCAAATCACTTCAGCCACACAGGGTAAATAATTTAATTTGGTTCGCTCTGATATCATGCAAAATTCTGCATGTGACATCAAGGTCCTGGGCAAAATGAAGAGGCTTGGAACTATTAGCACAGAGAAAACCTTTAGTCTCTGTGAAGGTCAATACAGCACAGCTTGGAACACTGCTCAGCATCCAGGATCTGAACAACCGGTTTTATAAGCATTGCTATTTCAGGAATAATGTCTACCATGACCAGTTTAAAACCCTTTCCTGTCAGTTGGATGGTATAGGCTACTTTTTATGAAAGACAACAATGCAACAGTAACGTTGAGTAGTTCTTGTGGATTTTCAGATACTAGTTGCTAACTTACAGTAAAGGACAACAAGCTGGCTAAGTGAAGACGACTTACACTGTAGTGCCAGTAAGGCAACTTTTTTGTAGGACTACAATTTTATTTTCATTACTTCTGTCTGCATTTTGGGAAATGGGCCCATACAGCCTTTGAATTTTAATATACACCGGTTGTTAACAAGGCATGTAACAAACAACAGATAATTACTATAATATATATATATATATATATATATATATATAAAAATATATAAATGTACCAAAATCCACAGCAGTCAGTCCACTGGCTGTTTTTCTGCAAATCCACACCACAAAAATCCTTTCTCATTTGGAGCCAAATGTACAGCTGCACATTTTGCAAATTGTCTTAATGATAACCACCCGCGTGCCTCATCTTGTCCCACTGACCGTAAGTAATCTGGGAGTAATCTGCTGTCTAAGATTCTTCAAGCAACAACCTGTAACTGCTGTTTGATATTATTTGGGGGGGGTCTCCAACAGTGTGAATAGACACTTATTTTTAGTCATTAATGAAGGTTATAAGTTAGTGTAATATTTGAACTGATTCTGCAGAAGAAGAAGCGGAGTTGCTTTAACCTGGATGGAGTGGTTTAAAATCTGCCAGTTCCTACCAGGCAAATTTAAGGGCACATTTGTCATGTGGATTTCTCTACATTTGTTGTGTTATTAAATTCATTTATATATTCATTTATTTATATAAATTCATTTATTACATATGTTTGCCATCAATGTACATGCAATATCCCATAATGACAAGTCAAAATATTTTCAGTTTCAAGTATTCTTGGGTATGACTCTACCAGCTTTGCAAAGCAGGATTTGTGCAATTTCTCACATTCCTTATACTGTAGATCCTCAAGACCTGTAAGATTGGATGGCTAGCGTCAGTTTACTGTGATCTTCCAGTCTCCCTGCAGATGTTCAACAGGGTTCATGTCTGGGCTTTAGGTGAGGGCATTCTTGGTTGTGTGCTTTGGATCAATGTCATGCTGAAAGATGAGTCTTAGCTCCAGTCTGAGGTCCTGTGTACTCTGGATCAGGTTCTCATCAATTACCTTGTTACATTTTGCGCTGTTCATCCCTCCCTGAATACAGATCAGTCTCTCAGACCCTGCCACTGAGAAGTATCCCCATAGCATGAAGCTCCTAACACCATGCTTCACCATAGGGAAGGTTTTAGCCTGGTACCCTGTTTTCACCAGAAGTATGCCTAATTGTTTGGTTTTGGTCTCATAAAACCAGAGAATCTTTTTCCTCATGCTCTTAGAGTCCTTCAGATGGCAAGTCATAAAGCTTTTTACTCAGGAGTTGCATCTGTCCAGCCACTCTACCATAAAGGCCAGCCTGACGAAGTGCTGCAGAGATAATTCTTTCTGACAGGTTCTCCCATCTCTGCAGAGAAACTCTGAAGCTCTGTTAGAGTGACCATTGGGTTCTTGTTCACCTCCCTGACCAAGGTCCCTCTTGCTTGAACTTAGTTTCTTCCCAGGCAGCCAGCTCTAGAAGAATCTTGTAGGTTCCAAACTTCTGTTTCACACAGATAGAACCCATCATGCTCATGGGAACTTCCAACACTTTATCAATTTTGTTATTCCCCTGATTTTTGCCTTGATAATTCTTGGACTTGGTATTTGCTCTGACATGCCAGGTGAAGAGTGTGACAGATGTTCAATAGGATTCAGGTCTGGGCTCTGGCTGGGCCATTCCAAAATGTTAATCTTCTTCTGGTGAAGCCATGCTTTTGTGGATTTGGATGTGTGCTTTGGGTCGTTGTCGTGCTGAAAGGTGAACTTCCTCTTCATCTTCAGCTTTCTAACGGACGCCTGAAGGTTTTGTGCCAAAATTGCCTGGTATTTGGAAGTGTTCATAATTCCCTCCACCCTGACTAAGGTCCCGGTTCCAGCTGAAGAAAAACAGCCCCAAAGCATGATGCTGCCACCACTATGCTTCACTGTGGGTATGGTGTTCTTTGGGTGATGTGCAGTGTTGTTTTTGCGCCAAATATACCTTTTAGAATTAAAAGGTATATTTTAATTCTATTAAAATATACCTTTTTATAATTCAGGGTTGAATTAGTTCAACCCTGAAACCAGGGTTGAACTAATTCAACCCTGGTTTCAGGGTTGAATTAGTTCAACCCTGAAACCAGGGTTGAACTCCCAAAAAGTTCAACCCTGGTTTCATCAGATCATAACACATTTTCCCACATGCTTTTGGGAGACTTGATGTTTGTTTTTGCAAACTTCAGCCAGGCTTGGATGTTTTTCTTTGTAAGAAAAGGCTTCCGCCTTGCCACCCTACCCCATAGCCCATTCATATGAAGAATACGGGAGATTGTTGTCACATGTAGCACACAGCCAGCACTTGCCAGAAATTCCTGCAGGTCCTTTAATGTTGCTGTAGGCTTCTTGGAAGCCTCCCTGACCAGTTTTCTTCTCGTCTTTTCATCAATTTTGGAGGGATGTCCAGTTCTTGGTAATGTCTCTTTTGTGCCATATTTTCTCCACTTGATGATGACTGTCTTCACTGTGTTCCATGGTATATCTATTGCTTTGGAAATTCTTTTGTACCCTTCTCCTGACTGATTTCTTTCAACAATGAGATCCCTCTGATGCTTTGGAAGCTCTCTGCGGACCATGGCTTTTGCTCTGAGATGCAACTAAGAAAATGTCAGCAAAATCCTACTAGAACAGCTGAACTTTATTTGTGATTAATCAGAGTCACTTTCAGTGATGGCAGGTGTGTAATGACTTCTATTTAACATGAGTTTGAATGTGATTGGTTAATTCTGAACACAGCCACATCCCCAGTTATAAGAGGGTGTGCACACTTATGCAACCAGGTTATTGTAAGGTTTTTATTTTCATTTTTCCCCCTCGAAGATTTCAGTTTATTTTTCAATTGAATTGTTCACATTATAGGTCACATTAAAAGTGGAAAAAGTTCTGACATGATCTATCTTTGTCTCATTCTTTTACATCACAAAAACCTGGCATTTTCACAGGGATGTATAGACTTTTTATATCCACTGTGTGTGTATATATATATATATATGCAGAAATGTAGTCTATAACCCAAACATATGCACAAATGTGGAGGGGTCTGAATAGTTGCACTACCTAAATAAATTCATCCCTTTCTTTCTCTGTATATATATACAATCTGACCATATTAATTTATCCATATATATACTATATAAGGGTAAATTAAGATAATCAGATTATATAAGTCAAATTGACCCTTCAAAGAAGCATGATCTGCAAGGGGAGAAGAGTTTTTCCCAGGGCAACTAATCGTTGTTGTGATAACCAGTTCCTGTCGCCTCAGGGGAGTGGAGAGAATTCTGTGATGCCAGCTCTGTCTCTGATTACAGTTACATTGCCAGCCGGAGAATGCAGGCCATGCAGCTTCGGAGGAAACTTCTGACGATACCATTGACCTCTTTGCAATGACCATCCTTCAAACATAAACATAATGAAATGGGGTACGTTCTAAAGAGTATGACCAGGACACAACCTCTGGACCTTCTGGGGATGTCCTAAGGACTAGTCTTTGTATGCGCAGACTATTTTTAATGTTGACTATTCTAGATGTTGATGACTTCTGGGTTTGTGAAATAATGTGGCTTCTTAAAAGTCCCACCCTAAGGGAAGTCAGCTCCATCTCAGCGTACACAAAAAAAGCTCTCATCTGTCTTGGCACCTTAATGGTGGAACAAACATCCACTGAAGCACGGACAGAATCTTCCTAAAATGTCTGAAACTTTACCTCTTTATAAAATATCATAAATAAGACATTTCAGTCTTATTCCCTTTACTGTCCCTCAGGAAGTGTAGACTTATCGGCTAAATGACTCAAAAGTAAATGTTAAAGGGGCATTTCACTATAGCAAAACAATTTAATGTACTAATGACTAACATTAGCAATGATACATTTGTTTCATAAAAACACAAGAAGTTCAATGAAAGACTGCACCTTTTGTTCTACCACACGTTAAAACGTTTAAAGAAAGACATAGCTATGTGTTGTACATAATATTTGCTAGCTACAGATCTCAATAGTTATTGTAGCTTCAAACCTGCAGTACCAAAAAGAAGCAACACATCAATTCCCACTGCCCCTGTTTTTTTATCAATAAGAAAAGTACAAATCAAAAGAATTAACTTACTTATTTGTCATCATAGTTATTAACTGTCCAAATGCGATTAGTAAACCCATTCTTCAAATTTGAACATTCAGCGCTCATGCTGGCCAATTATGTGTGAAACAAATCTCACAGGCCCAGAAATCTTTCAGCTATAACACACACCACCTAAGGTCCCCCCAAGGTGAAGTGCACCTTTAACTTAGTTAGAGATGGAGATGACACCATAACAATCAATGGCATTCAAAGGATGTTTTTATCCAAAAAGATGGATTACTATGTTTAGTTGGTTCTAAAAATTACCTGATTATTTTTCCAATATGTCTAAAGTGACGCATGGGCCAAGGTCGCGTCTCTCGGACACCTCAAGAGGGCAAAAGGAGAGGGAAGAATCAGGACCATGGAGAGCGCACATCGGGAAAGGCCAGGGATAGAGAACTAATGTTTGACTGTCTGTTTCGTTTCTTTCTCATCAAGACCGTTGAGTCCTGAGGGACACTGACGCTCCAAGAGACTCCCCACCTCAGCACATGTTGTTTAGTTGTTCATTTTTCCCTTTGTTTGCGTTACTGGTTCTTTTCCCCTTAGTGTTGGTTGTGGTATTTTGTTCCCTGTGTGCACAATAAACACGGCCACCAGCCTCTACCTGCCCACTGTCTCTGTGACCCACTGTCTCTGTGACCCACTGTCTCTGTGACCCTGCTCTGCCTGTTTCACTACGCTGCATTCTAAAATAATTGACAGCTTCTACAACTGACTTACAGCCAATCGTTTCATGATGAATAATATTAACATGTCAAATTACTTGTTTTCATGGAAAATCCATCTGGATTCTTCAATATTTTTTGTATAACAGATGCTAAGAGCTAGGAGTCAAAGCAGTGAAATAACAAAGGAATAATAAACAGCTCCTGGCAGGTCAATCAGAAAAGTGACATTTATTGGATACAGTCGTGGGACAAAATGTAATTAGCATCACAAGGGAACAGCATGCTTCTTCCAGGCATCGGATGACGCAACTGTCTTTGGTTACGGTGATGAGAGGTTTCTGCTCTGTTCATTTTAAACTTAAAATAGTCTGCCACAGATTGATTGTAGCACAGACTAATCTATAACATTTCCTGGGCAATTCCACGCAAAAATGCAACCTGAGCATCTCAAATACATATCCAGAAAGTATCATTCTAAAGCATTTATGGGGATGCCGGGTAGCCTAGTAGTCAAGAGCGTTGAACCAGTAAACGAAAGTTCGCTGTATCTAATCCACGAACCGACAAAGGTGAAAAATCTGTTGCTCTGTCCCTGAGCAAGAAAGTAACCCATAATTGCTCCTAGGACATTGCTGTAAACAACAATTGGTCCTTAACATTTACATCTGGTAAAACAATATAGATCTTGAAAAGAGTGTTTGTTTTCAAAAACGCCTGATGAAATTGATTTCTCTGACATGGCATATTATTTTTACCTGGAAAAAGTTCATCAAGAATATATAAATAGTAATTTTCATTGTTTTATTTAAAGCCCCAAAATATAACCTGTGTTCACCAATGTGGACAAAACATAAAATGAAAAATAATATTGCATGTGTTACACTGTTCCATTTGATATATCAAATGTAAAAAATGAAAATGGTCCACTTTATTATTCAGGCTGCCTGTAAACGAGGGTGAGGCATCCTCAATGAACAATTATGGATTATCCAATAATCCTCTCCAAGTAATCCTCTGTATAAAAAATATAGTTTTGTGTACAGCCAAGTATTTTCTTTGAAACTGAAATCCATACTTTAACATCCATTTGCTTAGACATATTTTGCTCATAACATATTACAGTTGTGCTTTAAAGTTTGCGTACCCTTGTAAAATTGGAAATATATGTACCATTTGTAAAGAAAACATGAGCAGGCAAACACATGTCTTTTATTTCTTATGGGATTCACATTCAACTGTAGGTCATAACAGAATGGCATAATCATAAAACAAAACATGGCAACAAAGAAAAAAACGAACTGACCCCTGTTCAAAAGTCTTCATACCCTTAGTTCTTAATACTGTGTATTGCCCCCTTTAGCATCAATGACAGTGTGCAGTCTTTTTTAATAGTTGTCTATGAGGCCCCGAATTCTTGCAGGTGGTATAGCTGCCCATTCTTCTTGGCAAAATGCCTCCAGGTCATGCAAAGTCTTTGGTCGTCTTGCATGAACCGCACGTTTGAGATCTCCCCAGAGTGTCTTGATGATATTAAGGTCAGGAGACTGTGATGGCCACTCCAGAACCTTCACCTTTTTCTGCTGTAACCACTGGAGGGTCAACTTGGCCTTGTGCTTAGGGTTACTGTCATGTTGGAAAGTCCAAGAGTGTCCCATGTGCAGCTTTCGTGCAGAAGAATGCAAATTGTCTGCCAGTATTTTCTGATAACATGCTGCATTCATCTTGCCATCAATTTTCACAAGATTACCCGTGACTTTAGGGCTCACACACCCCCAGAACATCAGTGAGCCACCACCATGCTTCACAATGGAGATGGTATTTTGTTCACTATAGGCCTTGTTGACCCCTCTCCAAACATAGCGCATATGGTTGTGACCATAAAGCTCTATTTTGGTCTTGTCACTCCAAATTACAGTGTGCCAGAATCTGTGAGGCGTGTCAAGGTGTTGTTGGGCATATTGTAACCAGGCTTTTTTGTGGCATTGGCGCAGTAAAGGCTTCTTTCTGGCAACTCAACCATGCAGCTCATTTTTGTTCAAGTATCGTCGTATTGTGGTCCTTAAAACAACCACACCGTCTTTTTCCAGAGCAGCCTGTATTTCTTCAGAGGTTACCCGCAGGTTTTTCTTTGTATCCCGAACAATTCTTCTGGCAGTTTTGGCTGAGATCTTTCTTGGCCTACCTGACCATGGCTTGGTATCAAGAGATCCTTGAAATTTCCACTTATGAATAAGTGATTGAACAGTACTGACTGGTATTTGCAAGGCTTTGGATATCTTTTTATATCCTTTTCCACCTTTATAAAGTTCCATTACCTTGTTACGCAGGTCTTTTGACAGTTCTTTTCTGCTCCCCATGGCTCAGTATCTAGCCTGCTTAGTGCATCCACGTAAGAGCTAATAAACTCATTGACTATCTCATTGACCGTATTTGCAATTTAAAAAGCCACAGGTGTGGGAAATTCACCTTTAATTGCCATTTTCACCTGTGTGTGTCACCTTGTGTGTCTGTAACAAGGCCAAACATTTAAGGGTATGTAAACTTTTGAGGGCCATTTGGGTGATTTCTGTTATCAATATGATTTAAAAAGGAGCCAAACAACTATGTGATAATAAATGGTTCATATGATCACTATCCTTAAATAAAAGACAGTTTTTTTCCATCATCAGTCATATTTTCAAAATCAATGCCAAAATTTCACAATTTCTGCCAGGGTATGCAAACTTATGAGCACAACTGTATTTTCAGTCTCCCCAAGAAATGTGTCCGTTTAAGTTCACCCATTTCTATATTTGGCTTTATTTTCACTCTTTCCATGCTGGTAGGTGATATTCCACATTTGACAACAATGCAATAAGAAAATGCGTCTAAGCATATTATTAAAAAAATACTCACCTTATATCAGAATCTCATTGTGGATATGTCTCCACGCTTTTTTTCTCATATTTCCACTGTGTCATAAATTCTGTTTGAATGATGCTGTGTATAAGAACACTCGAAATGCGTTAATATAGATTAATGGAACAATGTGTTTGTCTGTCCATGTCTCACCACCAAAAAAAAAAAAACACTTGCGCAGAGACGTTACCCGGAATGACATTCTAACGTAAAAAAATCTTGGTTGGAGTCTTCCAAAGAATTTCACAACATGCTTAGACACATTTTCTTAATGAATTGTAGTTGAGCTGGCTAAGTGAAGACATAACAAATTGTGACAAATAATATAAATGGTTTGGGGGATGAACTACAAACACAAAGAATGAAATTGAATCACATGCAAAAATTACAAATATAATTTAATTTGTCCAACATGCTAACATGTTAATACTTCATTGTAGTGCAAGTCTGTGATAGACACACATTGTTTCATTTATTTTTGCTTGTCGATTCTATAAGAAATCAAATTTGAGATTTTGTTTTCAAATGTAAGCACCCATAACATCAGAATCACCCTCAAAGAGTACCTTTTTAATTTTTAATCCAAATCTTTATAACTAATTCACCATTTATTCATTCATTTATATCAATCCAAACTGTGCTGAACTGCTTTTGAAGGACGTCTTCCTCCCAGAGTCCCAGCGCCAAACAAGAGAAGCTATCAATAATAAATATCTGTTAAGAGAAAAGCTCTGATGCCAAACCAAAATACAGGCTTTTGGGCTTTACAAATCAGTGGTCCTGTGTTGGTGTTTTATTTATTACAACTATCAATAATTCACCAGTGGCCTTATTTGTTTTACCCATAATATGGTAAGGCCTAACTCTCTGTTCTAGATATATATTAAATAATACATTGTTGTGTCCATTAACAACTAGTGCTCAAAAGTCTTCTCCATTCTCACAAAATAATTCCCCTGTTATACAGCTAATAAAGACCGCTTAAAGCAGATGTGTGGTTACACTACGGTAAGTCACATCTTGCAATCAGCTCGCATTGATCCACAGGCAAATGGATATGCAATTCTTGCTCTTGAACAAAGAAATAACTTGTTAAAATATACTGCCATAAAATGCAAAAAATGTTAGAAGCATGGTAAAGAAAAAGGTACTTACATATGGTACAGTCTCCAGAGTGTCCGTGTTGACAATTATTGGTGCAGGACTGGCCTGAAAAACAGAGGGAGAGGGCGGTAAGTAACCAGCCAGAGATGCCAGTCCAGCAGACATGCTACATCCCAAAGGGATCCGGGAATAGGGCCTCTGGATCTGGTAGTGACATCACCGGTATCCTGACGAATACCAGTGCCTTAATTGGCACCTGTCCTGATGAATAAACAGCACAGAAACAGAAACAAATACAAATCATTCAATATAGTTCAACGGTACAGAACATGGATGAGTCATGGATGTTGGATATCTCTACTGAGTTTTCATGAAGCACAATTTCAATCAGGATCCAGGAAACCGCCACAGTGTAGAGTCTAATCGAGGGGGTTGATAATTAATGGTTCTTTGTACCCATAGGAAAACCTTTTGTGGAACCTTCTTAGGTCCTGTGCAGAACTGGAAACGGTGCCATGTGTACATGGAAATAAAAATGATCATTCTTTCTACTAAATCATTCTACTAACTCTGTCTGCATTTTCTCCCCATGTCTATCCTCCACTCTTAACACTGGTGCAACATGAGTTCTCTTCGAGGAACTCATTAAGTCTGAGGCACAAGCTCAATCTTACATGTTAATTTCCTGAGAGGTCCTGCATCCCACCTCTTCACCTCATTTTCAAATGAGCTGAAGGATTTGATCCAAGATCTCTTCCCATAGGCCTTTGGCTGTAATGTGATCTGAGAAGGACGTGAGGGGAGATCGACAAACGAGCTAGATTCATGGTGGGGATTCGGGTTTGATCGTTGTCTGAGGTGTTCATTAGCTGTTAATAACAACAGTACACAGGCTCTTCATTACAAGTCTCACTCTGCCTCCCAAGTAGAACCCTATTCCCGTTAGAGTACGCTACATTTGAACAAGGTCCTTTTAGCTATGAGTTTTAAACTGAGCGACAATGTATAAAACCTGTTTTCACTTTGCAATGTCACTCAGCCACTATGTCTGTGGATTAACACAGATTAGTTAGAGATAAAATGTAATTATATATTTATTTCTACACATATACAGTGCAGTCCATATGTATTTGGAGAGCAACACTAGGGGGACTATGAATAAAAAGGGTTAAATTAAAGCTGACGGTCTGCACTTTAACCTCTTCGTCACTGTTTCATTTCCAATCCAATATGCTGTACTACAGAGCCAAAACAACAGAGTTTGTGTCACTGTCTAGATACTTATGAACTGTACTGCAAATATACTAAGGCTGTCAAAATTCATTTGAAATGCTTATCGCAGTTAATTCTTTCGTCGCATTTTTCTTGTTGTGCCTCAGAACCACTGTCAGTCATTTGAGCAGGAGCGGTCCACAGCATGGTACCAGCACTGACCTTTTTTGCAACAGTGTACCAGCGACTATTGTCATCTGAATTGTGCTGGAGCTGTCCAGAGCGGTTGACTCAATACAGCTACAGAGAGTTGGCATTTGCATCCTGAATCGTGGTTACTTTGCACGTCTGGGAATCCTGCCCAAGAGAGTGTTAGCACAGGGCTCTACGCTGGCGCTATTTACAAGGAGCACAAGTCCTACTAAGATGCAGATGCACCGAAAATGTTTTAGAACATTTCACTTGTTGAGGTAGAGTTTGGTCTTTACTGATGACAACTAACACCAACAATTATGGAATTACAGAGGATAGCAGAGAGCTGAAAGCAGAGTTAAAATAAATGCGTATTTGCAGGGGTCTCCAATCTTTTCAAGTATAAGAACTACTAAAATATGAAACATGTTGTTAGCTACTATTTTTTTTGCTTTCAATTAGACACGGCATTCTCACCCCTGCAACTTTTCCCAAGGACATTATAGTCCAGGAGAAAGTACTGTATTATGTTTTCAGTCAAAGTATTGTACAGTACCTGGGTATATAAATTACTCTAAAGTGGGCCATAATTCAGTTCTCAGTTGTATATTTCCTGGATATTTTTTAAGCATTCTGATCAATTCATAGTACAAACACTCATAGTGAAAAAACTAAATATGGAAGCCCATTTCAATGATTCAATCCCATCAGATAAAAAAAAAATCTAGGTCTGGAAAATTATATTTCAATGGGCCTATTTAGGAATATAATGGACAGAGTTCGGGAAAAAAAAACAGCTCCTGCTCTTCATTTCAAGTGAAGCACTGTCCATATTTCACAATAAAACACAGTATGTCTTTTTACATAATGCACTTTAAACAGAAAACTGTTTATTTAAGGCCAAATTTTAACACATTCTAAAAATGTGATTAATCGCAAATAACTAAGAAGATAATGCGACTAATTCAAATATTTAACTGTTTACATATGCAAATAATGTACATGAACATTAAGCATTTCTTGTGCAAGTAATCCCTAGGAAACCATGTATCCTTTGAGACTTATCTTAAGCTGTTACTTCAGTATGGGATTTTGAGAACCCCAGTCAACTGCAATCCTGTGTCTCAGTAAAGCCTTGCACTCCAGTTCATTTTATCAATAATTTAACCGTGAACCTATGTAAAGCAGAACATGCATAAAAAGAAAAATCTATAATTTACAAGCATTTGTTCAAATGTAAAAACAGTCAACAATCCGAGAAAGTGAAAGAGAAAAATGTCATATCAAGGCAAAGAAAAAAGCTATCTCTTTGAGAACAGGTTAAATGGAAGAGGAGAGAATGAATTAGAGAGGGGTACTTCCAAATCAATGTAGTTCCTCATGTAGAGAGGGCCATTTGTCAAGGCCCGGTTAGGGCAGCAGTCTGGGCCACTGCCACCGTCACACATACAGACTGCTGTGTGGGTTCGAGTCCGGCCCACAGCTCTTTCAACAAAAACTCTCCTCTATTTTTAAAAATTTCTCCAAATCCTGGTGACGAAGGTCTAGGGATTGAGTTCATATTCAAAAGACATGAAAGGTCGACTGAGGGAAATTACATTGCCAAGAGCAGAAGCGCTGATCCTGCAATCCGATGGAAGGACTTCACTATCGTACATTCACACACATCCTCTTGGCACGAGCACTGGTTTGCTTCATGTGGTTCCAACTTAGCAGCCACGGAACCGAAACCGAAATTCTTAGCTGTGACAGAAACGGACCCTGTTTGCTGTCTACTTTGGGCATCTACGTCACATTGCTTAATCTACCATCAAAAGAACAAAGGAAAAACATTAGCCAACAAAAGTTCCACAGAAAAAAGGACATACTTTCAACTTTATTTCAATTCTCATGTACTGATTTTTTGTGACCCACAAAGCACCCTATTTGCTAGGCAATATAGTGCTCAATTTTGACCCGGGACATGAAATAGGGTCCCATCTAAGGTGCAGCCATTCTCTGTTTAGCTCCATAAATCAACAGGAAACCCCAGTAAAATGAGACGGCTGCAGCACCTCATTGCAGTGCTGTAGCCTTGGTCCTGAGCAAGATGATGGATGTTCCCACATTACGTGCTCTTGGCACACATCTCACATGACACTTCCAGTTGTGCCACGGTTGCACAAACATTATTCATCGGACCAATAAAACATGCACTGCATGGAGCTGAACTAAATTATTCATCAAACACAATCCTATTGTAGAAGGTATTAGCTATTTGGAAATGGGAAGTCATCTCTTTGATTATTGTTAATATACAGTGTCTAAATTGTTGTTACAGTCAATGACGGATACATAACCAAGCAACCGAAAATCTGCTTTGTTACTGTTATAGACAGATTCCCCCAAGATACTCCATCATTGACACAATTTACTAGTTGAAAATATATACAGCTCCAGAAAAAATTAAGAGACCACTGCACCTTTTTCTTTCCTTTCCAAAAAAGTTGAAAAGGAAGGTTTTGAATGAGGAACAGAAGGGTTAAAATTAAGAGACCACTGCAAATTGAACGCTTCTGTTCTTCACTCAAAACTTTCCTTTTCAACTTTTTTGGAAAGGAAAGAAAAAGGTGCAGTGGTCTCTTAATTGTTTCCGGAGCTGTAATTTCAACCAGTTTTGTCATTGAAATTTCATATTTTCAGACAGTTTTCCTAACTGGGATTTTGCCGCGGACGAAGGGAGAGTCTTACTGACAAAGCCAAGGAAATAGCAGGCTAGACAAATTAAAACTAAAAAGCAGCTCAAGAAATATTACTCCAGTTCCCATGATTAACCCAGATGTATTGTTACAAATAACCAGATCTAAAACACATTCATATTTCCAAGTGTTCCTCTGTGAGAATGTGTTGACCAAAGTCTCACCTCAGAGATTGTGCAGGTCACTAAAAGCATTTTCATGAAACCGTGCTATGACGCTTTCATGCGAAGTCCTAAAAACACTTTAATGAGTCAGTAACGCTATACACCTAAATGAGTGCAAACATGCTGTTTCAGAGTATCCACTTCATCAACATCACCAAGCTAACGGACTAAGAGGAGAGTGATTCAGACAGGCCACTTTCCATCCCACAGCCTTGCTCTACTCATACATCAGTCAAGAGTGCATCTTCTGTACAGCACATTCTCCACAAATTATTTTAGATTTTCATGCCAACTGGGTAAATACCCTCTCCGAGCAGAAGGTTCCCCAAGGTACAAACCTAAGATCAGGTTCCATTATTGCTGGGAAAACTAAACTGAACCAAGATCAGCAACTTCACCCTACATCTCTGTTAGCATCTCTGCGTCAGGGCTCTTCAACCCTACCCTACCCTGCTGTACGTTTCCAATGGAGTAGATATACTTGTTTGAAGAAACACAGTGAAACAACAAAGTAATTCTGAATGCATCCTAGCAACATGTAGTTTAGACACTGTCCTGTTGTTGAACCAATGCCTGTTGGCATAAAGACAATAGCTCCTCAGTATTGTGAAGCGGCTAACTATACAACTCCAACACCAGCCAAGAACCCCAGAGTTCCCTCAGCACACGTCTGGTCCAGATCCAGCGTGCCTGCACCAGCCCTTTCCTGACAGGGTTAGCTGTGACTGACAATCATTCCCTTACTAAACCAGAGGGAACACACTCTCTCTTACAACCACACACACACACACACACACACACACACACACACACACACACACACACACACCGAAGCTAGATACAATTCTGTCTCAGAGTTCTCGTTCTAACGGTCCCTTCAGAGCTGATCCAGACGAAGCTGTGTGGATGGTTACCTGGTAGTAATCCTGCCAGCTCTGACCCTGAGGACAGCCGCATTCAGACCACAGGTCACAGCTGCCCCCTTTGGCACGAGCCGCAGAGCGCCCCGGGCTCCTCCAGGAGCTTTCTGAGCGGGTCGCCGTGAGACGACCCCTCTGCCGGGGCAGAGTGACGCCCCCCGGGGCTGAGCCGTAGTGGTATCCCTGGGGCGCCTGGTGGTGCCATCCGCATGAGCACGGCACCCCGCAGCCCCCGCGGTCCATCTCCACACAGCAGCTCTGCTGCCGGTTCAGGTAGGGAGCCGTCATCCCTCACTAACTCCGGCTGGTCTTTTCCCTAAGACTTCTTGTCTTCTGTGAATGAGGTTCCGGTCCTCTGTGACGATAAATGAACGAACGGCACTGTTCAGTTAGGAATGAGCGTGTTCCCGCGCTGAGAGACAGCTTGCGTGTGTGTGTGTGTATGTGTGTGTGTGTGTGTCTGTGTGAGTCTCTTCCCAAGCTGGGAGTGTGCATGTGTACGAGTGATTGCCTGGGCTGCTGTTACAGACCCGGCATGATAGGAGAGTGAGAGCCAACAGCAGCAGCAGCTGTGTGTGAGAGAGAGATAGAGAGAGAGAGAGGGAGAGAGGGAGAGACAGAGAGAGAATGGGGGGATAACTAACTCCAGAAAAAAGGGAACGACAGAAAAGCGGGGATGAAACACGGGGGAGAGGCAGATAAAGACAGAGAGAAGCAAAAAGATAGAGGGAGATAGAGTCAGAGAGAGAAGCAAAAAGATAGAGGGAGATAGAGTCAGAGAGAGAAGCAAAAAGATAGAGGGAGATAGAGTCAGAGAGAGAAGCAAAAAGATAGAGGGAGATAGAGTCAGAGAGAGAAGCAAAAAGATAGAGGGAGATAGAGTCAGAGAGAGAAGCAAAAAGATA
>JACXGI010016060.1:0-16508 GCA_016801175.1 Esox masquinongy | reverse complement strand
CTCTTTCTCTGTCCCTTTGTCACTGTCTCTTTCTCTTTGTCTCTGTCTCTTTCTCTGTCTCTTTCTCTTTCACTGTCTCTTTGTTTCTGTCTCTTTCTCTGTCTCTTTCTCTTTCTCTGTCTCTTTGTTTCTGTCTCTTTCTCTGTCTCTTTCTCTGTCTCTCTGTCTCTTTCGCTGTCTCTCTGTCTCTTTCGCTGTCTCTTTGTTTCTGTCTCTTTCTCTGTCTCTTTGTCTCTCTCTGTCTCTTTCTCTGTATCTCTCTCTCTGTCTCTTTCTCTGTCTCTTTGTCTCTGTCTCTTTGTTTTTGTCTCTTTCTCTGTCTCTTTCTCTGTCTCTTTATCTATGTCTCTTTCTCTGTCTCTTTGTCTCTCTCTGTCTCTTTCTCTGTATCTGTCTCTTTCTCTGTCCCTTTGTATCTTTCTCTTTGTCTCTGTCGATTTCTCTGTCTCTTTGTCTCCATCTCTATTCTCTGTCTCTGTCTCTTTGTCTCTGTCTCTTTCGCTGTCTCTTTGTCTCCGTCTCTGTCTCTTTGTCTCTGTCTCTTTCTTTGTCTCTATCTCTTTCTCTGTCTCTTTGTCTCTATCTCTTTCTCTGTCTCTTTGTCTCTCTCTGTCTCTTTCTCTGTATCTGTCTCTCTCTCTCTCTCTCTGCATGCTAGGAGATTGGGTGTGTGAGGGTGGTGTGGTGAGAGCTTCTGTTTCCCGTTTTTTGGTTATATTATTTGCCTCGCGTTATTTCTCTCTTGCAGGACATGGTTGATTGTGTTAGCTTATTTGATTAATTTTCTTTTATTACGAGGATTTGTTGCATTTCTGGTTAGTGCGTGTTTGCTTGGTAGTGGTGATGGCGTCTCCTGTGGAGAGGTCCTCCCTATCTCTCCGCCATGGTTTCAGGTGTGTGCCTGAGCCAAGTGTGACGGTGGAACAGGTTCTCCTCGCTGTGGGTGAACTAATTGGGTATGAGAACCTTTCCACTGCGTCGCGAATGAATAGAGCGGTGGTTGTATTTGTAAAAGAGGAGCGCTTTGTCCACCGTCTGGTTGAGTCGGGTGTGGTTGTTAATAATGAATTCTTACAAATTACGCCTCTGTTCTCCCCGGCTTCGAAGGTTACCATATCTAATGTGCCGCTGTTCATACCTGACGGCGATCTGATGCGTGATCTCGCTCGTTATGGTAAATTCGCAGGTCCGATGCGAGAGTTATTACTTGGATGTAAAAAGCCGTTGTTAAAGCACGTTACTGTTTGTAGGAGGCAGGTGTTTATGTTTTTGGACTCACCTGCGAAAACGTTAGACATTTCGTATCAGGTTAAGTGCGAGGGGAAAACGTATATGGTCTATGCTACCACAGGGAGTTTAAGGTGTTTTGATTGCGGGGAGATCGGACATAAGCGGCAGGCTTGCATGCACAGGGATAAAGGTGAGAGTGGCGGTGGGGTTCTACCATCTTTGGCGGTTTCTAGATCTGGGAACACAACAGCTTGGTTGGGCGTTGTCCAGGATGCTGATGGCCTGGGGGAGGCTGTCACGGCGGCTGTTGTGGACGGTTGTTCCGGAACGGAGGCGTTGGTGACTGGGACATTGGTGGACGGGGTAGCTACAATTGGGAAGGTTGATTTTGTGGATACAGTACCTGTCTCTGTGAAGGTGGTGACAGATGTGCCGGATGGGATCATAGGTAAGCAGGGAGATGATGGGAATGGAGTGGTGGACCGGGAGGTTCCGGACAGCGATACTTTTTGTGGAAGTGGAGGAAGGAGGTGGGATGCTGGTTGGGGATGGTGAGGTGGCTGCAGTCTCTGGTGACATGGAGGCCGGGTCTCCGAGTGATTTCCAGTCGGTTTACGCATTGGATCGGGTTAATGACTTTCTGCGGGTGTCTTTTGGCAAACAGATTGATGTAGTGGATTTTTTTCCTGATTTGGAGAAGTTTATTCGGACCGTAAATTTTATAAAATCATCGGTTGGTATGGACAAAGTTAGTCAGAGGGGGCGCTGACGATTGAATAATCATGTGGCCGTAGTGAGAAAGAGGAAAATGTCTACTAGAGGGAGGTCTGTGAAGAAATGCAGATAGGTAATTATGGGTTTTGTCATGTATCACAAGGTGTTTTCCTATTATTCTATTATCTGTTGTGTATTGTAGCTTTCCTGCTTTCAAACTCTAACTTTTCCATGGAGTCCTTGAAGATGGGTTCTTTAAATATTAATGGTGGAAGAGATCGGATTTGGAGAGCTATGGTTTATGAGTTTTGTACACAGAAACTCTTGAATGTGGTTTTCTTGCAGGAGACCCATAGTGATGGTGATAATGAGATAGCTTGGGATATGGAGTGGGAAGGGCAGTGTTTTCTTAGTCATGGCTCTAATGTGACTGTGGGTGTGGCAACTCTGTTTTCACATGGCTTGGACCTTAAGGTGATCTCCACATCTGAGGTGGAGAAGGGTAGAGTGTTGGTGGTTCAGGCAGAGATAGGTGGTTTTTCTTTTCTGTTTGTTAATGTCTATGCTCCCTGTAAAGGGGCTGAACGGGTACAGTTGTTTGAAAAACTGAGACAGGACCTGTTGCAGTATGACGGGGATTATTGTTTTGTAATTGGGGGTGATTGGAACTGTACTACGGATTACACTATGGATAGAAATTGGGACGAGGCTCATCCGCAGATGGGGGTGGTACTCTACCAATAGTACCGCCAGAATAAGGGCTGTGATTAAGACATTGGAGTTGGATATTCTGGCTATTGAATGTAGTCTTCTTAGCCAGCAAAACTCGCTAGCCAAGGAGTTGAAGGATAAGCGGACACATTTGGGGACCTTCTTACAGGACCAGGTGAAGGGAGTGCTTGTTAGGTCTCGGTTTGTGACCCTGAAGGACATGGATGCCCCGACCGCTTTTTTTTCTCAATCTGGAGCAGAAAACGGCACAGCAGAAGCAAATGCTCCATCTGCATCATCCCTCTGGGTCGCTCACTTCTGTTTCGGCGGAGATGAGGGCACTGGCTGTGGACTTCTATGAGAACCTTTATGTTGACAGCGATACTGACCCGCAGTGTGTCCAGGAGGTTCTACCGGGGCTTCCTAAACTCCAGCCTGGGCAGTGTGCTGGGATGGATGGTCATCTGTCACTTGTGGAATTGACTGAGGCAGTGCAGCAGCTTTCCCTGGGCGGGCACCGGGGGTAGATGGATTGACGGCTGAGTTTTATAAGTGTTTCTGGGGCGTATTGGGGAGGGATCTTTTGGAGGTCTTTGAGGAATCCTATGAGGACCTTGTGTTGCCGACCAGCTGTCAGAGAGCCGTGCTGTCGCTGCTGCCGAAGAAGGGAGATTTATCCCTGCTGAAGAACTGGAGGCCGGTGTCACTGCTCTGCTTGGATTTCAAGATACTGTCCAAGGTTTTGGCAAATCGTCTTAAAGACTGCTTGGAGACTGTTGTTCATAGGGACCAGGCGTACTGTATACCTGGAAGGACGATTATGGATAATTTGTTTCATTTAAGAGATGTGGTGAATATCGCCAAGATGAATGATCTGGATCTGGGATTGCTGTCGATTGACCAGGAAAAAGCTTTTGATAAAGTGTGTCATGATTATCTGTTTAAGACCATGGAAGCTATTGGTCTGGGCTGCAGATTTAGGTCATGGGTCAAGACGCTGTACACTGGGGCTTCGGTGATGGTTAAGGTGGGGGGGGGGGGGCTGAGTAAACCTGTCCCTGTAAGGAGGGGGATTAGGCAGGGTTGTCCACTCTCGAGGCTACTCTACTCATTAGCCATAGAACCTCTATTGTGCAGGTTGAGGGGGAGGCTGCAGGGGTTGTCGGTTCCAGGGGTTGTAGGTGGTGGGTCTGTTGTGTTGTCGGCGTATGCTGATGATGTCACTGTGTTTGTCAAGGGGCAGAGTGATGTGGATGAGTTGGGTCAGGCGTTGGTGCTGTTTGAGAGGGCAGCATCAGCAAGGGTGAACTGGGAGAAGAGTGAGGGGTTGATTATGGGGAAGTGGGTTGATGTGGGGCCCCCAGACCTTCCTGGGGGGTTGGAGTGGGGTAGGGAGGGGATGAAGTTTTTAGTTGTTTTTTAAGGGAACGCAGCGTTTCAGGTGAGGAATTGGGAGGGGTTAGTGGACAAGGTTGCGGCTAAGTTGTCTAAATGGCGGTGGTTGTTGCAACTCATGTCTTTTCGGGGGAGGGTCCTGGTCTGTAATAACTTGGCTGCCTCCATGCTCTGGCACAGATTGATGGTCCTGGACCCCTCTTTGGGTCTTGTTTCACGGCTGCAGAAGATGCTGGTGGCCTTTTTTGATTGGGGCAACACTGGAAACGTCCGGCAGTCCTATACCTCCCTGTGTGTGAGGGTGGCCAGGGGTTAGTGGACATTTCCTCAAGAATAAAAACATTCTGGTTGCAAGCTGCACAGAGGCTTCTGTATGTTCAGGGGGTGTGCTGGAGGGACATGGCCTGGGCCATTCTGAGGAGGGCGGGTGGCCTTGGGTATAATAGGCACTTGTTCCTGCTGGACCTGGAGCAGGTGGACCTGTCTACCGTGCTATGCTTGAAGCGTGGAGACAGACTCTATGTGTTCACAGGGACATTTCGAGACCTGGACCATGGATACTGGAGGAGCCCTTGTTCGATAAACACACTCATTTGTGCTCGGGTGTTGGATTCTTCCAGCCTGAGGGAGCGGCTAGTGGCTGGGGGTTTCACTAGACTGTGTGATCTGCGAGATGGGGATGGGTGGAAGTCCGCCTGTGACATGACAAGAGCGTTGTCTGTGAGATCCTCCCGGCTGTTGCAGCAAGTACTGGACGGAGTCGTTTCTGGGTTACCGGGCTCTTTCAGGGCGCTGCTGGGGATTAGACAAAGACTGACCTGCCTATTTATTGGGCGGAATGATCTACCCCCCTTTGACGTCTCGACTGCTGTGGGTGACCACCTGGAGTGGGAGGGGTTGCTCCTGTCCTTTGAGACTCCACAGCTGGAGGGTTTCTGCACCGTTGGCAAGAAGGCTCTGTATGTGGTTGTTGTGAAGGTGGCTCGGAGAGAAGATCTTCGTGGGCTGGCAGCGACGGTGTGGCCGGGTGTTTTGGGCCTGGGTTCTTCTCTGAGAGGACGTTGGCGGTCCCTGTATAAGCCTCCCATAGAGAAATCTGATATCAACTTTGGAGGGGACAGTTTCATGAAATGTTCTCAAGAGCAATTCCTGAGAGGAACACCAAAAGTAGTGCGGTAACACTGTTTTAGTTTGTGCCATCGGTTTGCTCGCTATGGTAACTCTGCAAATTCAGCTATCGTTAGCTACGTGCATTAAGCGCCTTTCAGACGGTAGACAAGAACACTGTCACCTTGCCAGCTAAGGAACACTACATACATTGCATTGCGAGCTTCTCTGATTGACTCAAATTCAAACAGCTGCAAACACTGGTTGATGTTACTGTAGCTAGCTAGCAATCTAAGCGAACCACTATAACAAAGTGTGACATGTAATTCAATGCAGTGAAAATGAAGACTGGTGTCAGGTATAAATATTTCTTATTGTATTGAGTGGTAGAAGTAAAGAAATGTCTAACATATCCTTTGTTTGAACTATTTACTGAAAGTCAACCACCAACGACAGACTCTGTTAGATTCCCACCCATCCACTGTACCTCTACGATGTACCACTGCTGAGGGCTGGGGGGGCAGTGGGTCAAACCACTGTGAGGCAAAGTGTGGGGGTTTGCAATCTTTTGAAACTTAAAAACACGCTATTAATTGTCTATAATCAGCACAAGTGCTTTCATTTTGTGTTATTAATATTATTCAAATTACATAGATATGTTTACAGTGATATATTGGGGGGGGCAAATCATAGTTTTCCTAGGAATGGGGGGTTGTGTCCCCCTGTCCCCCCCGGGATTTCCGCCTATGGATGAATCCCATCCGTCTATCTGAGGTCTCTGTCTCTTTCTCATCTGTCTCCATCCCCTCTGTTTCTATCTGAGGTCTCTGTCTCTTTCTCATCTGTCTCCGTCCCCTCTGTTTCTGTCTGAGGTCTCTGTCTCTTTCTTATCTGTCTCCGTCCCTTCTGTTTCTATCTGAGGTCTCTGTCTCTTTCTCATCTGTCTCCGCCCCCTCTGTTTTTGTCTGAGGTCTCTGTCTCTTTCTCATCTGTCTCCATCCCCTCTGTTTCTGTCTGAGGTCTCTGTCTCTTTCTCATCTGTCTCCGTCTCCTCTGTTTCTGTCTGAGGTCTCTGTCTCTCTCAGCTGTCTCCGTCCCCTCTGTTTCTGTCTGAGGTCTCTGTCTCTTTCTCATCTGTCTCCGTCCCCTCTGTTTCTGTCTGAGGTCTCTGTCTCTCACAGCTGTCTCCGTCCCCTCTGTTTTTAAGGTCTCTGTCTCTCTCAACTGTCTCATTGTCTCTCTCCGAGCGTCTCTGCCTCCTCTTTATTGATCGCTAGAATAGAGAGCGTGGGTGGCAGGTTGCTTTGACTGCATTGATATGCAAGTTCTGTAGCGATATTCAAGACTCTCCTCTTTAATTGTGAATCATAGCATCAGGAATGGAATCAATGTAACGTATGTCCACTTAACCAGTTATACTGCTGGAGAAAAGTAGCAAGGAATGAGTATGTGTACATGTCAAAAAATAATTCTGTACTGTGAGTGTGAAACAGAAGCCCAAGGCTATTTTTTCTTGCTCATCACTTACTTTTGTTGGAGGTGGAGAGATAGAGGGTGAAGGAGACACAGAGAGAGATGGGGGAAGAAGAAATTAAAGATGGGGAGAGAGAAAGAACGAGAGAGAGAGAAAAATTAGGGTAGTGAGAGAGGGAGAAATTCGGAGGAAGAGACAGATGGGGAGGGAGACACAGAGAGAGATGGGGGAAGAAGAAATTAAAGATGGGGAGAGAGAAAGAACGAGAGAGAGAGAAAAATTAGGGTAGTGAGAGAGGGAGAAATATGGAGAGAGAAAGAGAAACAGAAATATGGGGAGAGAGAGAAAAATAGTGGGGAGAGAGTTGAGTTGCGATGCAGATTTATTCTGAATAACAACATGTGAATACATCCATATCAGTCAGGCCCTGAACTCCTTATCGAGGTGTGTCTCACACAATAACACAACTTCTTACCAAGTTGAGTCTCACACAATAACACTTCTTATCAAGTGAGACTCATACAATAACACATCTCCTTATCAAGTTGATTCTCAAACATTAACACATTTCCTTATCAAGACCAGTCTCACACAATAACACAACTCTGTGTCAAGTTGATTCTCACACAATAACACAACTTCTTATCAAGTTGAGTCTCACACAATAACACAAATCCTTATCAAGCTGATTCTCACTCAGTAACACAACTCCTTATCAAGACCAGTCTCACACAATGAACTCCTAAAATACAGTAATAGTTTTGACTATTTACATCTGCTCACTTTCACTACCAGATTTTACCAGTTTTAAGTTTGATATTCACAGATTGATTCATTTGTTATTGACAGAGTTTGATTCATCTAAAATTCGCAGAGTTTAAATCATTTGATATTTACAGAGTTTTCTGGGCTTTATTCTTCTCCTCTCTCCAACTGTCTAACGCCCCTGCATGCACGCACCTATTCACTTGCATGAGCAAACACATACTGTGTGTGTGTGTGTGTGTGTGTGTGTGTGTGAGTGTGTGTGCGTGTGTGTTTAGAGTGAGAGTTCAACTTAGCCGATACCTGAAAATAGCAAGGAGTGGAGAAAACATGGCGTCTCACTAACAGATGTTCCAGAGGGGGAAAAATCCCACATTTAAGGGTGTGTTTGATAAATACTTTAAGCACGTAGAGGCACACTAACCCTGTGCCCTCCAACCCTCCTCTTCCTCTCTATCAATCCACATCTAAAATAGCTCTCTTCGCCACTTTCCCTGGCACCCACCAAGACGACGAGTTTGGCAGAAATACCTACAGTACATGAACATGCTAAGGAATTTCAGATGATGTCTTAATATATGACAGAGCTGGATAGCAATTACAAAAGGGAAAGAGGGAGAGAGAGAGATGGAAAGATACAGAGAAATAAACAAACTTACAAAGAAAGAGAGAGAGAGTGTGCAATAGAGAGAGGAATAAAGAGAGTAGGGAGTCAACAGAACATGATGAAGGGGCAAATCACTTCTCCTCATAGGAGATGCGTTGGAAATTAGATTTCCACTTTCCAATGAATTTGTAGCCAGTGCTTCGCAGCCAGAGGCATAATAAATGACCTGGGTGTTAATGTGTTGTGATTCCTTTCTTTTCCCTCTTCACTTCCTCCAACAGCATATTGACTTTTTCGTCTGTGTTTATTAGAATTTGTCATTATCTTGACATTTCGGCGGAGGCTTTGCGGCTTATTGGAATCCAAGAGTGCTCTGACTCGTTGACTCGAAAGGGGCAAAATGAAACACTTTTAGAAAGCCTTGCGATGCTGCACGGCTGCACTTATTTTCATGTAAAATACAACTTCTGTCATGATGGAAACTATATAGCTCCATAAAGGGATTTCCTGTAATGTAAACAGTTTAACTATAATGCATGTTTCGAGTCCCCTTGTTCAGAAAAATAAATGAAACAAACATCGGCTTTATTAACCAATGTCCTGATGTATTATATGTGTTGAAAGAAACACCTAACCTAAACACCTATCCAGTTAATGTGGAACTTCAACAACTTCCTGTTGTGGGCAAGCCACATGACGCTATCATGTCCAGACTGATCAGTTGCGACTCCTGATTGGCTGTGTGATGCCAGAGGTGAGATGCCAAATGGTGACAGAATTTTCCTATCGACAGACTTGCCTTGTGGTCCCTTTCAAGCAATCAAATACTGCTCAAAGTAATAAACTGTGTGCCAATCTATCACTCTGTTATAATGCGGGGCAATGTTAAATAATATTGTCAAACAGCAAGCATGGGTTTAGCACACGACACAACAACTTCGATGCAGACAACTTCGATAAAGAACATGACGGTCTTGTCTAAAGAACATGACGGTCTTCTCTAAAGAACATGATGGTCCTGTCTAAAGAATATGACGGTCTTGTCTAAAAAACATGACGGTCCTGTCTAAAGAATATGACGGTCTTATCTAAAGAACGTGACGGTCTTCTCTAAAGAACATGATGGTCCTGTCTATCCTTCTTTCCATCTCTAGACCTGCACTGCCGGTCTAGAGATGGCACCATTTTATTGTAGGTTAAACACCATTTTATTGTAGGTTAATGTATTCTATGTACATAGAAAGTTATATGGCAGCATAACCATTTGTCTATCCCCAACTGGGTAGACCTGAATCCCACACAAATTCATATTTAATCACACATTGTCAAGACCATGTTTCATTATTCTAATATACAGCTCCGGAAAAAACTAAGAGATCACTGCACCTTTTTCTTTCCTTTCCAAAAAAGTCGAAAAGGAAGGTTTTGAGTGTGGAACAGAAGGGTTAAAATTAAGAGACCACTGCAAATTGAATGCTTCTGTTCCTCACTCAAAACTTTCCTTTTCAACTTTTTTGGAAAAGTTAGAAAAAGGTGCAGTGGTCTCTTAATTTTTTCCGGAGCTGTATATGCCCAGATATATGTATGTTTCAAATAGCATATATAATATTTGCACATAATTTACAATAACATCTCTGGCTGTCTCCTCTTTCTCTGCTAATCCTCCCAGTTTAATTTAGCCATTCCAAGTGTAGAGGGACGTGCTTAGTACCAAATGTGTTCATCCATGTTCCCCAGCCACTGTTCCCACATGAAATCAAGGAGACAAATATTATAGAAATAAAAAAAGCCCTTCAATTAAAGTGGAATCAGCGCTGCGTCTTCAGTTCAGTTCAGGGATCAGGGCATTTGCTTGTCGGATCAAACAGGCTCCAGCTTTACGTTATCATAAGCACCCAAGTTACACTGCACCCCTGCCCACCATCTCAGAACAGGAGGTCCCGAACTTTCCTGCTCCGTGACCCGCCGATTAAGGTGTCTTGAATCATGAAACCCCAATATGGGTTGAGTCCCGTAAATTCAAACACAGATCAAAGAAATGCTAACGTAACCACACGGTTACGGCTCAAAAGCAACGAGGCTCTTTGTTAACATATATCTGTACTGTCCTTTTTTACTTTATTTTTTTCAAGGGCTAACAGGAGGAATTCATGACTTTGAAGTCATCTTCAAAGCTGATAGAACATTTAGCTGTTTTTATGCTAATTAGCATTGGTTCTTAGAATTTGCACATGGCTGTGTCATTGTGCTAACCCTTCACCCATTTCAATAGACACAGACACACACACGCACACACACACACACACACACACACACACACACACACATTATATAGAGTATATGAAGTATATAATACATTTTGTTAAAGATGTGTTTTCTGGCATTTGTATGCTTTATCCAGGAGAGAGGCTTCAGAGAAAGTTAGCATTAACTGAAAGAGTTGCGGGCGGGATTCAAACCCATGCTGACACACAACATGTTCACCAGAAACAGCTGCTGTAATGACAACCCACAGTTTGGAAACCACGGTCTTGGAAAATCCAACAACAATGTAGAAGATAAAGGAAGAGATATTTATCCTTTTAGGTCCTGGGGGAGGGATTACAGGAATTATTTTACAGCCTCTTTATTAGAGGGTGAGGTATTTACAATGTAATTACAAGGTAACGAAAAGTAAATATGTAGTAACAAGAAGTAAATACAGTGGAACGATCTTGTATTTACTTGTAACCAAGCATTGAACTACTAAATATACAATTCATAGTGACCTTTATAGTGACCTTACCGCTCTGAATGAGTAAATACATAACACCAGTCACAAGTCTTAGGAAATGTACACCACTACCTCAACTCAGTCTTCCACATCTGCTATTTCAATGGTAACCTTTAGTCATCATTCATTTTCACTTCTCTGCCGCCAAGGTCTGAAATTAATTGCAAAAAAGATCCTTAAAACACTCGCAGCACACCTCCACAAAAAAGAACTTAACAGCTACCTGATCAATGTACCTGCTAAATCTGTGTTTACTGTACAATTATTTATCACAGAAAATGTATATGTTACACAATTGATTGTCATAGTGTTCCCACTGCGTCAGAACATTAGTTTCTCATGTAGATAATCTTTATTTCTCAAAGTTCTATCAAATTGCGTTAGTGGGGGGAGGGGTGTAAGATCCACCCTCCCGGAGTGAGACAGTTGCGTGCATAGAGAGACAGTCCGGCGAATATTTCAGGTGGTTCATGAACTAGTAGCTATTTGTCATTATTCCCCTTTAAATAACTGTGAATTTAACACAAACCCTGGTTGTTGTCAGTGTGCCTGGTCCCAGGTTGGTATTTTATAATTAAAAGACATACTGACAAACAGACAGATGCCTATAGCCACGGGGCTAGTCGAGGTTTGGCACCACCGTATTCTCCCCCCCTTCTCACATCTGCCTGTCTCTGCCAGAAGCAACCGCACGCTCAGCGACTTTGGTTGCATCACAAACCTCTGTCCTAATTGCTTAACTCAGAGTACACATCCTCTAATGTAGCATTTTGTTCATTTACCAGGAGATTACTGTGTAAGGTGCGCTACACTAATTCTTCCTGGTATGCGGATGAATGTTGTTTTGGAGACCCGCTGAGTAAACGGACGTGTGCGTGTGTGTAGGAGTGAGTGTCTGTGTGTCAGGGCCCAGGTTAACCAGCTCTGACAGTATAATCACTGCTGATGCTCAGCAACACAAACAGTCTGGGCTTCTGTTTTAATAACCAGCAATGAGCACATATTCACACACAAAGACACACACATACACACAGACAAACACAAAAACACACACACACACACACACACACAGATTACATAGTGTTTGTATAGGCCTGTTCACTCTAACGTCCTAGTGTTTTGGAACGCTCCAGGACGGATCACACGGGAACAGCAGAATGGTTTGGTCTAGTTTTTCTTCTCATCCCATCGTGTTTGTGTTTCATCTTATGTAAAGAGTGAGGACCCTCCGCTCATTGCGGGTCCGCGGCCTCTCCTGTTCCCTTTCGCTTCCACAGCGCGCTGCCATCATCCTTCCACCTTCAATCACAGGCGCCTGTGTTTTCAGAATCCATGAGCCGACGTGCATTCAGGTCTCTGACAGCCCGCTGTGGTATCATATTCGTCATCATCATCACCAGTTGGACTCGTGGTGGATATTGACCTGCGCTCAAGCTGGGAGACCGCGGGAGCTGTCATCAATATTGCCGGACAGAAACAAACAGAGTAGACTCCACCAGGCAGAAGACCTCACAATCAAAGTTGGAACAGAGGGTGTGGGTCTGTGGGAAAATAACACATTTTAACACAAATATCGTATTATGTTTTTTATGTTTATAAAGTTATTAACACTTCATACAAATGTGGAGTGCTTAAGATCCATATTTCGGTTCACACCTGCTATTGTATAATTACCTTCACTGATGAGAAGAAACAATCCCAGTCAAAAAAATTTACTTTGAAAAAGGTAGCTGAAAAAGGTAGCTGATAGGGCAAATTCATTTTCAAAAAACAACAGTTGACAGAGCACTGACCCATTGAGATTGAGGGAAAAAAAGATCAAGTGCCAATCATATTTTGGGGATGACTTGTGCCCAACCCCAAGTACCGCTCCTGAACCATACACAACATTCATAGAAAGAGCAAATATTTTGGAAGAAGGCACTATGTAGAGTGAAGAAATAAGCCACATAAAAGAATTGGTTGGTGAGTCCTGTATGTCAGTGGTAGTCTCTAAAAAAGTAAATATAAATTAAGTCCTTAAAGCGCCACATCACCCTGGGCGTCCTTAGGTGATGTTTATAGACGTAGTTCAGGAATAACATACAAAAAACACTAGTAAACACTAGTACTCCTAGCTTGCTAACTTCATAGTGCACAACAAAATGGCTTGTCATCATGATTTAAAAGACACATTTTTGGAAGTGATCCTACATGGTGATATTAAACATAACGTTCCCACTGATATCCTATAAACACTCAAATACGGATTGAATTTACTAACTGTGTTTGAACAGTTTTGTCAGAACCAAAGGTGACAATTGAGTAAGTTCATCCTATTGATGAACTGCTTACTGTATATGGGACTGTATGTTTAGAAGCTGAGTGGGCTAATATGTTGTATTCAACATCCCTGTAGCTGATTTGACTAACATACTGCAGTCAACATTTTTTCCTCGGGCTAAATGAAGCCAATGGCCATGTGGTACTAAGTTCAGTATTTGGTAGTAAAATGTATTCTAAAATGATCAAATAATAGCCAATCTGAAATCAGATTTTCTTACCATAGACAGAACAACAAGAAAATATGTTTCTGTTTGTCCGTCCCTGGGCACAAGCGACGGATTTAAGGAGGCTGCTCCAAGCAGAATGCTGACATTGTGTCATCGTCATGGTAACTGTCAGGCGGTGACTAGGCAACATGAAATGAATCAGAATTCTCAGAAAAAATGTCACCGTCACAACGCTATGATTACATTTCATGTTTCCTGGAACAGTCGGATACATTTTGCAGTGTTAAGCAATTAGATAATGATGAAGTACTTTACATAGCATTTGATTTCATGAGAATCTTTGAACTCTTTAAAATTCTGAGCATTTCTGAAAGCTGCAACTTTTAGATAAGGGAAAAGTTCTTTTGTACACAAGAGGAAACTCCGCGACTGAAGTGACATTAAAATGTGCCTGTACCTGAACACTTCCCCTGAGCAGTGTACCATGGTTTTGCAACCACTCTCCACCTGGCTTCTCACAACCGGCAGGCAGATGTAATGTTGCATCATGTTTCCACTAGACACTCCCCATGCTCAGACCTACAGGAAGCCACACTGTTTCACTCTCCAGGTGTCCTCCGCGACTGGAACCGCAAGCGTGTCTTCTCAGAGCCAAAATGGCAGCTTGCCCTATTATTCCAGGTTCTTTATCTCAACCTTGGGGCTTCTGACCTAGTTTGTCTGGCAGTTAATCAGGAAGTGATACAGTTGCTGTACGGGTATAATTGGTTAGCTCAACATTTCAAACAAGACGTTTTTTACAGGAAATGTGATACTCCCCTGCAACTTCTAAAGTTACGGGAAAAATACGGGATTGTTTGCTTTTCTAATCTGGCTTGGAAGTGTTTGCTCAATGTAGTATTGCGTTCATTGGAATCAGCAGCCAAGTCTGTACTCACAGGCTAGTTGCGGTGACGATTTTGAGCCCCTTCAGGCGTTGAGGAAGTTGTGTGACGTCAGAGGTGTTACCATTTGCATTACTGCCACTGCTAAACAGCCAACTGAGGATGACTGAGCGCTTTTTTCCCTGGGTGGTGTTGGAAACCTCAAAGGGGTGGGGTGGCTCTGAGATGTTCAGACCCTCAGGTGACTATTCATCACTGACATCCGGAGCTTGAGGGACTCGACACTAGCAGACAACACTGGCAGCCTGGCTCTGCTCGGACGGCCCGGAACCGGACACATAATAAGATTCCTGACAGAGTGGGAACGCTGGAGAGACACAAAGGAGGGTGAGAGAGGGAAAAAAGCCTTATGCAGCAAAACAAAGTGGGAGAAAGAGAGAGAGAGGCGGTTAGAGAGAAAACGAATGAGTGGGTCTTTGGAGCTGGGTTACAGTGTGTCTCCGTGCGTGTGTGTGTGTGTGTGTGAGTCCCAGGGAGACTGGGAAAGGGTAGGATAGGCTGTTCCCTAGAGGTTTGGTCTAACTCACAGTGCTACAACTTTTAACTGGAGGACCAGGGACGACCTGCTCTTTCAGAGGAACTTAACGCAAGCCGCAGCAACAGGTCACTGCAGACGGAAGAGAAAAGATACAAACACTACTATTGTTTTGGGACCCAGTGTCAGAAGGAGATAGAGAGTGTGTGTGTGTGTGTGTGTGTTTATGTGAGGGAGAGAGCAAGGATGACCAAGAGGCCAGTCAGTGGTGAGGGCGCTGTCATAAAAAATACAACTCAGAATGGGGTACACCCTGGGTACGCCGCGGCCCCAAAAGAGGACCCCGACGCTCCGATTGGAAAAGTGGAGCTCAAGAAGAAGGTCACCCTGCTCCGAGGAATCTCCATAATCATCGGCACCATCATCGGAGCGGGAATCTTCATCTCTCCAAAGGGCATCCTAAAGCACTCCGGGAGTGTCGGGATGTCCCTGGTAGTGTGGATTGCCTGCGGAGTGCTGTCACTGTTTGGTGAGTTTTTGGTCACAACGACACTTCACTGCCTCCGAGAGGGAAGGAGAGGGAGAAGGAGAAAGGGGGAGCGTGGGGGATGTGACGCTTTTGGCTATGGCTTCTCTGCTTGCTTTCCCTGAGGGAATAGGAGCTGATGCAACTCTACTGCACATTTACATTTGAGTCAGTTGGTAGACGCCCTGATCCAGAGTGACTAACAGTCAGTATGTTCACCTTAAGTATGGCTAAGCGAGACATTGCCATGTCACAATCCTCATTTTTGCTCTGCAAAATATTTCCCAGTCAGAGCTAGTAGAGAACAACAAGTGCATCCACTTATTTATGTAACGCAAAACTAGTGAAATACCTTTTTCTCGAAACGATGAATGTGTGTGAAAACCCAGGGGCATAGTTTAACTTGGGTAACAACCTACCGCTGCGATAAAGCTTCTGCTGTTTCCGTTGTGTTATTCCATCATGTTGCTGTAATTACCAAAGTAATGTAACTATTGCCTTGCAGCTGAAACAGCAGCAATTACCCTTCACACTAACCTCTGTCTTCCCTTCAGCCTTCCCAGAGTAATTATCTCTTAATCTCTGTCTCTCTCTCACACACATATAAACACGAGCACACATGTTAACAGACACATACAAATGCACACACACACACACACACACACACACACACACACACACACACACACACACACACATACTATTGAATATGAATGCAATGGGTCAGATCCTCTTTTCAAAAATAACCACGGATGTGCCTCTTGCTGTGAATGTTTTTGGCCGACCAGCCTGTCCCCTGTAGTAAATCTGTCTCTGTCTGGTGTCCTAGGGGCACTGTCTTATGCAGAGCTGGGAACCAGTATCAAGAAGTCTGGCGGACATTATACGTACATCATGGAGGCTTTTGGACCACAAATGGCCTTCATACGCCTCTGGGCGGACCTTATCGCTATCAGGTGTGTGTGTGTGTGTGTGTGTGTGTGTGTGTATGTGTATTTTTATATATGTGTGCGTGTTTGGGTGTGATAAACACAGAGACAGAAAGAACAAAATACACTTTCATTCAAAACACAAATGAACATGAATGTGCATTCAACAAGATTCCCTTCAGATTCAGACCAGTTTACAGGGTTTTTTGTTCTTTTATGGTGGTTTAACTCATTCCCTTCTGTTAAGTACGACATTCTTCCGAGTTAAGGTAAGGATGGGAAACACTAAAAAAAAGCATTGCATTTGTCATCACATAGCATTGTGTCAAAGGGAGGATGTGTAAGACAGGTGTGTGTTAAAGGGGG
>JACXGI010016059.1:0-16489 GCA_016801175.1 Esox masquinongy | reverse complement strand
TAGGGTAGGGGGCTCATGCTATAAGAACTGTCTGTGCTGTGATTGTGTTAGACTCTGTTGGACTGAATGCCACACTGTCTCCAGATATATCTGTATGAATAAAGATAATTGCCGGCACTGCGATTTTGTCTCCTCTTAATCTCTTCTCATTAACCAACTCGGGGAAGTATTTTAGGTCGGTACTTCAATACTAGTCAGAATTTAATTATAGATATCTGGAACTGTAATTACAACTAGTCATAATTCAGTTGAAGATATCAACAATAGACATTGCGGATATCTGCAACTGATTTAAAGATATCTGTAATGAGAAACCTCATAGACATGAATGGCAATATTCGTTTAAAACTGACTAGTCACAACTGAATTACAGATATCTCCAACTGCCGTTTGGACTAGTCAGAATGACGTTATAGATATCTTGAATTGGGAGTTTTGACTAGGCGAAATTATGTTGCAGATATATGTAAGGAATATCCAGTCTCGCGAATAAATGTTAAAACGGCTTGCCATATTCATGACTAGTTAGAACTTTATTTAAGATATCGCAAAAGAACGATCTAGATATCTTAAATTGAGGGGGATTTAAGATATCTTGAACGGGAATCGTGACTAGTCAGAATTTAATTATAGATATCTGGAACTGTAATTACAACTAGTCATAATTCAGTTGAAGATATCAACAATAGACATTGCGGATATCTGCAATTGATTCATAGAAATCTGTAATGATAAACCCCATAGACATGAATGGCAATAATCGTTTGAAACTGACTAGTCAAAACTGAATTACAGATATCTCCAACTGTCGTTTTGACTGGTCAGAATGACGTTATAGATATCTTGAATTGGAATTTTGACTAGGCGAAATTATGTTGCAGATATCTGTAAGGAATATCCAGTCTAGCGAATAAATGTTAAAACGGCTTGCCATATATGCATCATGCAAAAAATGCCTTGCTCACATCAAGTAGAACTAATACCAGGTATTCTGGGTGTTTTTTGTATTAGTGACATGCATACACAGGCTGTAGTAATAAACCTGAAACGTACAGATGAATAGAGTCATTACCTCACCAAATCATAGGGTGTTTACCATGTAGTAGTGTACATGGGTACAAATTGTCTGCCATTATATACACCTGGGTGTAAATAGATACATGGGCAATTTCCACCCTGGGTGCAAATATCATTGTTGGCTACGGACACTAGGGTGCAAATATCATTGTTGGCTACGGACACTTGGGTGCAAATATCATTGTTGGCTACGGACACTTGGGTGTAAATATCATTGTTGGCTACCGACACCTGGGTGCAAATAGCATTGTTGTGCGATACACATGCCCAGAGGAGAGAAACAAATGTTGTCAGGGAATGTTCTCCAGACTGTCTATGCTGCTAGCTGTATTGAGTTAAGCACTACTGTTAGTGTATCTTTATTATAAAATAAATTAGGCATTTTAATGTGTGTGTGTGATTATAAATAATAAATATGTATTCAAATATTATAGTTTCTCATTACAAAAGATAATCTCAAGTTTTTAGGGTGCAGATTACAAAAGAATACTGAACTGCAATCAAAGATGCATGCCAAAATGGAGTGTTTATTTAGACGGGCAGCAGGCATTTATGTGGTCGAGGACAGGCAGAGTTTCGGTACACGATCGATGAGCTTGAGGGACAGACGGTCGGCAGGCAGGTACGTGGTCGGGGACAGGCAGAGGTTCAGAAGGAATCAGGGCGTGACAATTGGTGTCTGGCTTGTGGTTGCCTTGCTACGGATTCTCCGGCTGTATGGCCAACATTTCACCTTGTTCTGACGGGAGAATGACCAACCAGTAGCGGCTTTTGATGGGCGGAGCCGGGCGGTTGTCTTGGTCACACCTGCTGATGGAATGTTGTCCAGAACATCAACATCCATGGGTTGCTCATCCTGATGACAAGGGTATTTATTCTCCCATAGACCGATGTTGTGACAATCCTTCTGGGGCCCCTCTGTCCAGTCCATGAAATCTTCTTCGTCTTGTCCATAGCTGGAGTTTGACTGGAGCTGCGTTGGGCTGGTACTGACATGCAGAGGGAGGCGTACTCAGGAGTAAATGTTGCCATTGTCCCTGTAAATAAAGAAAGAAATGATCCCCTTCTAAATCAAATGTGTCCCGTTGTGCACTCTATAGCATCCAGGTTGCCGTTTCAGACTAGACATTAACAGTTAGGTCAAACAAACCTGGTTCTGGGAGGGATCCACTCCAAACATGGGAGGTCCTCCATTCATCTGGCTGGTCAGCCAAGAACACAGAACATCCATTGGAACGCTGCTTAACACATTAGAGGATATCTGGTCCAGAGGAATGAGGTGGAGGGGTCCAAACTGGCTCAGATAATGGAGATAGTCCATTATTATTTGAAATGTGGTGCAGCTTAAGAAAACAAGTAATTGAAAGTACTGTGACAGGTCCATTGTTAGTCTCTTTAAATGATTAAAGTTATAAAATACTGCTTCCCTTTAGAGTACACTACTTTTGACCAGGGCTCTTCGATGACATCAGCATCATAATTGAAGTCTGTGACATCATGTTGTCATGGAGCACCATGTATGCCCAAGCCTAACGAGGCCACTGCTCCTAGATGTGCATGCTTTTTCCCCACAATTTTTTTATGTAAAAATAACGAATGGAAAAGCCATTTTAAAGCCATTTTTGCCCCGAATTTCTGCCAGCCGTGCTATCCGCCATTTTTATTTTGTTTTTTAAAGCTATAATTCTCCTGCCCTGTCACCACGTGGCACAAAATAATTGCTTATTTGCCACCATATGGCACAACGTTTTGGTAATATTGATGTGCGTGCGTGCGTGCATGTCACTGACGGACTGACTTCCCTGGATCATCTCAAACACTCTCAGCCTACATCTTCCTGTTTAGGTTTACCGGATCATGTGAAGCTGTTTAACCTCTTTATCTGTGAAAAAAAATGGGTTAATGTCTTCTGTTTTGATGCAGGACCACGGTGGGAAATAGCTAACTATTCTAAAAGTCTAAATTGAATCCACAAACTCCTGAGTTATTGCATCTTTTGAGTTGTTGCATCCTTTTTGGCAAGAAGATACATTTTTCCACGACAATTGTCTTGAAGGCACTGCTGAGTTTGGCAAGGGGCCAGACGTGACGGCTGCCAGAGGCGCTGAGGGTCGGGTTACACAAACGACGCATGGGCACGCTAAGAGGTAAGCATGTTCTTGCTTTAAAATGAATTGGTTTGCGTGACTTGACCTTCCAGGCTGGGCAGACACACCACGTAAGGCCTCTCCAAATTTAACGAACTGAGTTTTGTGAGAGAATGGTGTTTTTGAATTCAAAGTAACGTATATGTCTACTAACACCCTGTACATAAATTTGTAAATAAGTAAGGGAGTTGCAACTAAGAGAGGTCTGTCGAATACCGCCTTAGGTTTGGCCGCCTAGAAGGGTCTGCTTTCGACAGGAAGTCCCCCAATCCACCTTGATAGAAGGAAAGCCACAAGGGACGGGGATTGCAGGGCACCGTGGATACCAACCCAGCATAAAGTAGGGAGGGCGGCTGAGGGTTTGGATGCGGTTTGGGAAAGTTGGACAGTTCTGTATTGATGACGGCTACCCGCAAACCAGGGGAGTGACGACTACCTGCAGACCAGGAAGAGACGGGGTCAACAGACTGTAATACGAGTGTGTGAGAGTATGTAATAAAGGATTGAGAAGTCGGTCTGCTGATGAATGCAGAGTGAGTGTGGACAGTTGTTGTTGGAAAGTTGCCCAAGATTGGAAAAGTGTGTGAGTTGAGGGCTGCAAGGCACCCTGAAGTGTATAAGTAGTGAATTAATGCGGAATGAGTGGTTTGGTTGTTAGAAAGCGTGAAAAGAGGACAAGGCACGATAAGAAAGATACCTTGAGGATATATGGGCGCTTGGCCCCAAGGAGATATACAAGTCATATAGGTAATGTTCCTATTGTTACGTTCGAAGTAACTATATTGAGGGAAAGGGAAAATATAATACGAAATGTAAGTGACGGAAAAGAATTAGTAAGATATCCGACTGCGTGGTCATTTACTCGAGAAGTAATTTGGGTAGAGGTCGGACAAATAAGGGTCTGGTCAAGTCATCCAGAGCTCAATGGGCCTATGGGCAGACAGATAGAGCAGCATTGTGAGATGTTCTGGTTTGATGACCCTTATGCAAAAAAGGACGGAAGAAAGGGTAAATGGGAAAATTCCACGGATAACACAGTTTGAGAAAAAGGATAGACTGTGGTTATACAGGAATATAGTTTATAAAAAGAAGCGGGAGCAACATTACAGTCACTACATTCTCTTTAACTATATTAAGAGAAAGAGAGAATGTGATTCGGCGTACATCTACAGCAAAAGAGTTACAAAGATATTATACAGCGTGGACAAAAAAGGTTGAGGTTGTTTGGATTGAGGTAGGAGAGCTTAGAATCTGGTCCAGTTATTCGAGTTTGCATGCTCATATAGTTAGACAGCTAGAGCAGCCACTGAAAATAATCTGGTTTGCCGATCCATATGGGCACAAGGATACCATTTGAAGTTGTACCAGAAAAATGAAGGCTTTGTCTGCCAATTATTACAAATTCATATCCAATCAGAGATAACATTACTGTTACCACTATTTCAGTAACCATATTTAAAAAGGAAGAGGCCGTTTGTCGTGATCCACACACTGGCGACACATTGATTAGGTTACAGTCCGCATGTACGATAAACAAGCAGGTCACGTGGCTTGAAGTAGCAGGCGGAAGGATTTGGTCTAGTGATCCGGAATTAGATATACCCATAATTAGGCAAAGGCTGAGGCCGTCAGAAGAAATGTGGTTTTAATTGATTGTGGGGTAATACATGATCCGGCCATTCACATATAGAAAGGTGTTGGTAAGGAGGAGGTTCCAAGATAGATGGGTTCAGAGAACGTACCAGACCTGGCGGGAAGATGTGTTGATTACCCTGTTTATGACAAAAATATATAAGGAAGAGGTGTATGTACAACGGTACGAGGACACAGGTGAGGTAATAAGAAGAAGAGTAGTTACAGACTTGCAGGATCAAGAGGTGCTTTGGTTGTCGTTTCGGGGTAGGCGAGTATGGTCCAGTCACCCAGATTTAAATGAACCCCTTACCAGGCAATTGCAGTGACCAGGAGTGTGTGTGTGGTTCTGAAATTAGAAGAGTGTAATACTGAGTTTATATATTGTAAAGTGGTAAAAGTGAAAACCAGTAGTGTGAATGTATTTACTCAGTCTCCAGGGCAGGGTAGGGGACGAGGAAATGGGCCAAGAAACCAATACAAAGGGCCAAGAGGCCCAGTAGGTGTGTGCTGGGGATGTAACCAGCCAGGGCACACCAGAGGCAACTGTCCCACAAACCCATGGCCTGATAGGGTTGGGCCAAACCAAGGTCCTAATAATTGGTACAAAGCATGGCAGCAGCCACAGTCTCAGCCCCCTCAGGGTCCTGTGAACCCTTGGGTGGGACCAAATCAGGGGTATTGAGGGTGCCCAGAGAATCCTGAAGGGGAGGGTCAGTTTCCAGCTATAACAGTGCAAGCTGATAAAGAACCAATGCTGCAGGTTCAAGTAAATAATAGAGGCACACCAATGATGGTAGATACTGGAGCCACTTACTCTTGTGTAAGTCCAAATTATGCCTCACACCTCCCTATGTCAGGAAAATATGCTAAGACGGTAGGATTCTCGGGACAAACGCAGCTGATACCCATGACTGCTCCAGTACACCTAACCACGAGCGGACGCTCTGCAAAACTTCCTATATTAGTTTCAGCACATACCCCAATGAATCTATTGAGAAGAGATGCATTATGTCAATTAGGACTACAAATTCAATGCACACCAGATGGGATAATGATAGAGGAAACTGGGATTGAAAGGCAGATGATGATGCAACAGGCATCTTTGGCAAATGTCTACTGGATAGGAAACATAGAGGAGGGAGTCAGAAATGTTACTGCCAAATGGGGGAAATATATCGAAGCACAAATGCCGGAGGCTAGAAGACCCTCGATGGGTTACCATTGTACATTAAGATATGACAACTATCAAGGTATATTTCTGGAACAGTTGTGGCTAATACATGTGAATGGGAAACCAGCTCCCATTACGTCCCAATATTTGGTGATAGGGGAACAAGGGGAAGCGATGGAAATATGTGACGCACTGGGATCAAAATTGATAGCCAGATGGTTTGATGTGCCTGGGTCAGACCCACATGTCACTCTATTGGTAAATAAGGGCTTTGGAGCTAAGGATTTGGGTCCAATGATAAAACAAGCAAAGCAGGTACAGTGGGAAAATACAGATAACCCTCTCATCCTTTGCTCTCCTGAAAAAGATTTAATCAAGGTTCTCTGTTTTGCAGAAATGATCGGAGAACCACAGGAAGTGGAGATCATTACAAGACAGCAAGTACAAATAGGGGAAGCTATTAATAAGCAAGAGATGTTAAGGAAAGAAATGGAACGGGTAATTCCAGAGAAGGTATGGTCACAACATGACACAGATGTTGGATTGGTTAGATCAGCAAACCCAGTATATATACGGATGAGGCCCGGATCTAAGCCTGTGTGGAAAAGACAATATTACATGAAGCCAGAAGCAGAAGCAGGCATTAAGCCAACCATTGAAGGCCTGGCGGAGGCCGATGTGTTGGAAGAAACAGTTAGTGACTGTAATACCCCACTGTTCCCCGTCCTGAAAGCAAATAAAAAGAAGTGGAGACTGGTCCACGATTTACGACCAATAAATGAGATTGTGCAGGACTGTCAGGCAGAGGTTCCAAACCCACACACGTTGCTGACAAACATCCCAGTCAACGCCAAGTACTTTACAGTGATTTGTGTGGCGCCTTCTTCAGTGTTCCCTTAGCGGCGGAGTGTTGGCACCTGTTTGCTTTTACTTATGGTGGGAAGCAATATAGATACACACATTTTCAACCAGGTGTTAAAGGCAGATTTGGAGGAACTTGTCTTGGAGGGAACATTGATCCAGTATGTAGACGACTTGCTGATATGTGCCCCTACACTGGAACAGTGCCATGCAGACTCCATAAAAGTACTACAGAAACTAGCTGAGGGGGGACACAAGGTTTCTAAGAAAAAGTTGCAGTATTGTCAAACAGAAGTATCTGGGTAGAACGGTAGCTCACCAATCGAAAACTGTAAGCTCAGCCCAACTGGAAGGGGTGAACAAGGCTCCACTGCCTCAGGCGGTAGGACAAATGATGACCTTTCTGGGAATGACGGGGTTTAGCTCAGATTGGATAGAAGACTATGCAATTAAAGTAGCGCCCTTACGGGAGCTGATGAAAAATGCTGGACAGCAGCAGTTGGGAGCCAAGTTGGATTGGAACAGTGATGCTCTGACAGCTTTTGAGACAATAAAGCAAGATATGCAGTCTGCATCTGCTCTGGGGACACCAGATTACACCAAGCCATTTTTGTTGCTAATAGAGACAGGGGATATGCGACAACAGTTTTGATGCAGGACACCTGTAGTGGCAGAAAAGAACCAGCCTATCGTGTATTATAGTACTAAATTGGACTCAGTGGTACAAGGATATCCACCCTGTTACCAGGGACTGGCAGCAGTTCAGTATGCATTTGACAAGGCGTCAACCATCACCATGGGATACCCAGTGATCATCCACACCCACCACAAGGTGGCAGAAATGATAGAGCAAGGGAGATTCGTCGTAACAAACTCAAGGTTATTAGACTATTTACCTCTATTGACATATCCAGACATAACCATCAGACGATGTACAACAGCTAACCCAGCAGAAATAATTCCCCTTGGTTATGAGCGAGAGCCTCATGATTGTGTGGTAGAATCCTTGACATTTACTAGACTAAGGCCTGATCTTCTCTCAACCCCACTTTTGGGGGCTGAGGAAGAGTTATTTGTGGATGGATCCTGTTACAAGGACTATGAGGGAAACCATGCAGGATTTGCGGTGGTCAGACGGAACAGTAAAGGCCAATTTCAGACCATAGTTAGTCAGGCAGGTGCACAGCCGTGTTCCACCCAACTAGCGGAACTAAAAGCTTTGGCAGCCGCCTGTAAGGAAGGACGAGATAAGATTGTGAACATTTACGCTGATTCGGCCTATGCACATGGTGTCTGTCATTTATTTGTAGCTGTTTGGAAGCAAAGAGCGTTCAGGAAAACAGATGGAACACCCATTCAGCATCATGAACATATTCAGGACTTAATGATGTCTCTTCAGCTTCCACTAAAAGTAGCCATTATTAAGTGTCAGGCACACAAGAAGGGAAATTACTATATTATTCAGGGGAACAACGCAGCAGACGAAGCAGCAAAGTTAGCATCAAAGTGTCACAGTGCGATAATGGCACCAGCTATATTAGTTGAGGCAGCCCCTGGAATGGATGATATTATCAGGATGCAGGAAAGAGCCAGTGTCTTTGAGCGTAATGTGTGGGTTAAGCGAGGAGCAACCAGAGATGGGGCAGGCTTCTGGAGGGCGCATACAGGCCACTTAGTGGCGCCGGCGGCCCTACTACGAATCCTGATCACGAATGCACATGGTTTTGACCATTGTGCCAGAGGCGAAGTTATGAGGAAAATCAAGGAACAAGGTTTTTGGTCACCATACATGCAGGCAACGGTAGATGGGGCCCTAGTGGAGTGTGTAGTATGTGCGCAAAATAATGTCAGAAAAGGAATAACAACGCCATTGGGGCACATCCCAACGCCAGAAGGGCCATTTCGGCATTTGGTAATAGACTATGTGGATATTCTGAGGCCTGTTAATGGGAAACGGTATATGCTTGTGGTGATCGACAGGTTTAGCAGATGGGTTGAAGCTGTACCCTCAAAAGACCAAGGAGCAGGAACGGTGATAAAATTTCTGACTAGGGAAGTAATGCCAAGGTTTGGTATCCCGACAGAAATTAGCTCGGACAATGGGTCAGCTTTTATCGAAAGAACCTTGAAACAGGTGGTTCAACAGCTCAGAATAAAGCAGAGGTTGGGATGTGTTTATCATCCTCAGTCCCAAGGGATGGTAGAACGAGTAAATGGAACACTGAAAGCTAAGATCAACAAGATTTGTGCCAGCGCTAGGCTGAACTGGGTTGATGCTTTGCCGTTGGCGCTGATGAGCTATCGTATGCAGGCTAACAGAATAACCCATCTAACACCACATGAGATGCTTACAGGACGGCCCATGCCAGTGCCAGTGCTTAGGGGTCCTTACGAAGGGCCTCCGTTGGAACAGTTAGAACAGGAACTCAGAGAATATGTACGACAACTAACTGCTATACATGAAGTTATCTATCGACAGGAAAGTGCACGGGCACCAAAGCCAGAGGACATCCAGCCTCGAGCGGTGGAACCAGGAGACCAAGTTTACATAAGGGTCTTCAGGAGGCGGTGGAATGAGCCGAGACGAGAGGGACCCTACCGGCTGGTTCAAGCAACACCAACCGCGACACGAGTAGAAGGCAGTAACACTTGGTGCCACCTCAACCACTGTACCAAGGTTCCGCAGGGAGGAGGTCGAAGACCGCATGGAGAAGATGGAGATGAAGGAGGTGACGACGGAGATGACTCCAGTGGACCCGAACCAGCGGAAGCTGAAGGAGACCTGGGACATCCTGCTTTGCCCTCTGGGACACCATCGCCTGCTAGTCCAGAGTTGCCGAGAGAGGGCCCGTCAGGCATGGGCGTGGGGCATGATGGTGATTTGTCTGCTGTTGCTCGGCTGTGTGCTATGGCCGATGCTATTAGCCCAAGGAGAGATATGGGGGAAGATGATGGGGAAGCTCCCCAGAACCCAGTCCACGAAGTCCAGGGGAGACACCTGCAGAAAGTGCACAAGGGGTACCAGGCATCCCTATTCCTGAACAAGAGTTCTCTACTATCAACCTTGCCGACCTGACGCTAATGACTCTGACGTTGACTTGGACAGACGGAATAAAATATGCACAGCAGCACTAGAAGTAGGAATTATCCCCTATCATTTAATAACGATAAGACTGAAAGTAACCCTTTTCATTAGCACTGACAGTCTTGGAGATCGAAATCGAACAACCTGGTTGGGTAGAGTAGAAGGGGGAAAACGCAAAAGGGAGGTAGAAGCTCGCAGTGAAAGGGGCAAGTGTGGCCCACCTGGAAGAAGACAGGAACAAAATGAGGAGTATCAGGTTCTGTGTAAGCAGATGAAGTGTAGAGTTAGGGCAGGGCCAAAAATAAACGAAACACATAGGTTAAAGAACTATTCGAGGAAACAGCTCCATCAGCAACAGTGAGGGAAAGAGGTACAGTGGAGATAAAGGGAGAAACATAAAGGGGGACAGTCGTGGGACAGAAACATAGATAGTGAGGAGATGGATACTTATATACCCAGGGACCAAGAGAGAGACACAAAGCGCAAGAAAAGAGCTATGAGCAGTAGAGATACTCTCGAGGCTAGGGAAGTGGTGATTCCGAGGAAAACTAGGTATGAGACACAGAGGTCTATCAGGGTGAGAACTGAAAATAAACTGTGTAGTTGGGTTGATGATGCACAGTCTGGTCAGACGATTTGTTCGGGGGGTACCTGCCAAATCAGGGTCACAGAGACAGGGGGAATGTGGAGAATAGTGGTTGAACACGATAAGGGAAAAACCGGGTTGTTTCTTGAACTAGTTATTACGAACTATGTGAGTGGGAGTAGAATGCAACGGATAGATTGGTGGCATGATGACACCGGTTCGGGAAATAGAGAGACATCAACCATGGTGACTCAGATTCCAAAAGAAGTGCAACAAACGTTGGCAGTACAACCATTAGTAAGGATGCCTATGGAGGGGGATGAGATTCCCGCACCAGCACAACCTTTAAATTCTGCAGCCACGGCAACTTAAGTCCCATACCCGGACACTACTGTAGATTCAGCAGAAGAGCTAGAAAGGGATCATATGGAAGCAGCTGAAACATATGACTGGTACAGATGGGCTCAGTATACGGCTAACCAACACGAGGTAGATAATTGTTTGGTGTGTTCAAGAGCAGGACATGGAGGCATGGTAGTGGTGCCTATTGAAAAAGGTTGGGAAGAATGTTTGGATGAAAAATTTCAGTTATGGCGTGCAAGAATTGATGATGATAGGTACTGAGTGGAAACGAGCATGAGAAACTTAACACAACACAGAGTACTGATGTGCAAATATGTGCCATTTTCTTTCCTTGCTTGGGAACTGCACAAAGGTCAATGGTTGGACAGGTGGTGTTTATTACCCCACACATCCCCCATACATTTTGTCCATACATTCCTGTATGGGTCCAAGACCATAGGGAGTGATGACTGTTACTGAGGGGCCCCACACATCCTGTCCATACATCTTGTCCATACCTCCTGCTAGGAGTTGCCCATGCGACCGACATGGGCTCTATGGATAGGTCCATTGACCATAGGTTGGAACATACCATACAAGGGTCTTTTGTAGGAGAAACCTTTCTTATTGGAGGGTATTTGACTGTGTAATGGTTGGTTATGACCACTGGCCACCTCCTATGTATCCTGGCATAAAAGACTGTGTTAACTCTATACTTTTGGGAGAGAGAGAAAAATGAAAGAAGGAAGGTTAACATCGTAGACTCGTGCTGAATAAAGATGGCTCTCCCCTGACTTCTGGTTGCATTTGTTTTGTTCGTGGATCAAACTTGGACAGAATCTAACAGTACCATGACCCGTGCTTTGTAACTTGTTTGGTCTGGTTGGGAAGCACACGGATTCAAGCAGAAATGAAGAAGTATAACTTCTCTATAACAGTAGAGTGTGAGGCATTAGATGTAAAGATAAGTTCAGAAAAGGCAGAGGTTACTCTGCCAGCGCCAGGTTTGAAGATATTGGATAGACATGAGTGTTTTCGGGCAAGAGGAACTGTTGACTTTGGGCACTTTTCGAAGTGTAAAACGACAATAGTTTTGGACAAAGGCGAGATATCGATAATACAAACTGGGAAAGGATTTACTCTGTTTCAGAGGGCAGGAACACAGAGCATCTATTTGGAGCAAGATCAGGCTATAGCAGATGTATTTTGGATATGTGGAGGGCGGCAGCTGCGCTCAGTATTACCAAGCAACTGGTCAGGGACATTTGCCAGAGTTAGGGTAGCACAAGATGTGACCATAATACCTCATATCCAGGTACAAACCAATAGTGTACAGCCGCCCGAGGAGGACCTAGTAAGGTCACGAACTAAGAGGTCATACATACCAGATCCACAGGTTATTATTGATGCGATAGGTCAACCAAGAGGAATTCCCAATGAGTTTAAGGCAAGGAGTGAGATTAGTGCACGTTTTGAATCAATAATTCCGTGGATAGCACCTGCTAAAAATACGGAATGGATCAATTACATATACTACAATCAGCAGCGATCTATCAATTATACAGATACAGCTCTGACAGCCCTGGGTGAGCAACTGCAAGCTACGAGTAAGATGACATGGCAGAATAGGCAAGCACTAGACTGTATTTTAGCAGAAAGGGGTGGAGTCTGTGTAATGTTTGGGGAACAGTGTTGTACTTTCATTCCAAACAACACTGCTCCGGATGGTTCCTTTACCCAGGCCATGCTCAAGCTTAAGCAGCTAAGGAAGGAAGTGAAGGACAATGCAGGCTCAGATGCTCACACTTGGGATTGGCTGGAGATGTCACTAGGACAATGGCGTGCGATACTAACCAAGGTAGGGATTGTGATAGGGATAGTATTAGTAGTTTTGGCAGTAGTGGCATTGTGGTGGACATTTTTGAATTAAGGTACATTTGAGAAATGTGTTTTATATTGCCTGGTATGTAACTCTTTACTTTGATTGTGACACACATGTCTGCATTATATCAGAGCATCACTAGGTACTATGACCATCTGTTTATCTGGTCAACCCAAGAAGGGTGTCAGTCCTTTGCTCCTTAGGAATGTAGGGGAGGGGGATCTGGTATTTGCCTAGGGGGCATCATTGAAGGGTATCAGCAGATTATAGGGTTACTCATCTGTATAACCCATCAGAGTCTATCTATTGTTTGTCCAGATGATATAAGACCTCTTTAGAGTTCAGGAGGTTACCCATGTGGTGGAGGACCTGCCCCTTGGTTAAAACTCAGATAGTGATAGAACAAACGGAATGAGTTTTATTGACATAGGACAGCTGGGCAGCATCTAACCACACCCCTTTTTCTCCTATAAGTACTGATGATTGTCATGTATTAATTTAGAGACTCCTCAGATGATTATTCTGTAAGCATTTGACACCTCTCTCTATTTGCAAATAAACTGCTAATTGTGCCAAAATAACTTTGTCTCTGTACTTACTCCTTTAAGAGTGTCTATCGATGGAATTGCCATCACAGCATGCTGTGTGATTCCTCTCCTCAGATCATTTTTGACCAAGACTGTCGTATCCCAGATGCCTTTAAGAGGTATGGACTCTGCTGCTAATGACCTAGAAGTTATTCCATTGCAGGATCATCCTGGACAATATATGGATAAGCATGGACACCCCTGTAATGTTAAAGGAGGGCCTTTGAACTGCCCATACGGAAATCCGGAATGTGAATGGTCACTCAGGCCAGGAGCTGGGTGGGCATGCTTGGACTGGCAGCAGAATGCTAACTCTGCCAGCAACGTTGCTGTGGTAGCCCCAATGGTGGACGTTGACCTAGGTAATGGCTCTATAATGGATGGCAGTATGTTGAACCCAGGCTACGAGGACATGGAACTTCAAGCATGACTAGCACTGAAACATTACCCTTGCCCATATAAAGAAATCTGGTGTCAATATTGTAGCAAGGGGTATCGTAAGTATTCACGGATGGACATGATCATTACCCAGAACCTTATCATTGTGCATTGTGCCAAAGGGGGGATTGCTTTTTATGTGCGGAAAAAGATTGTGCTCCAATATAAAGAAGGTTAAGGGCTCCTAGGTGGCTGGTAGCCAACTTAGTATGAGAAAATTAATGGTTGGACATGAAGGTTTCATTAAAAGCTTTGTTACCTATTTGATTACCTATGTCTGATTGTATGTGATTGGTGTGTTGATCTTAGCTGATGGGGTTGATTTCGACTCTTTTTGCCACGACTAACCTCCCCTCCTCACTCACCACTCCCAGGTTTAGTTTTTGGGGCTTGTTGAAGCCCCAAAGGGGGAATATATAGAAAATATAGAGGTTTGATATAGAGGTTTGACGTAGGATTGTTTCTGAACTATCACCCTTCATGAATGAATGCATAATCAATAGGCACGTGAGTGAGAATACAAAGAATCATTATGGTAAAAGCAATCAATGTATCAGCAATATATAACATGATCAATGATTGTCTAAATATTCAAGTAATAAGAAATGTGTAGGGCCCTAATGGCTCTATTATTTTTATACAAATATCTGAAGGCTGGGAAACAATGGTGGCGGATGGGGTGAAAGATCCGCCCAAGAATTAGCATAAGGGGATGGCCAGGAAGATTGTACAAGATAACACTGTATAAATATGTGTGTCCCGGGTTGACCAGACAGTTGTTCCTGCTGGTCAACTCGGCTTTTATGATTATTCATTAAAAGTCTAAATTGAATCCACAAACTCCTGAGTTATTGCATCTTTTGAGTTGTTCATCCTTTTTGGCAAGAAGACACATTTTTCCACGACAACAACTGTGCTGCCAGAGTGGAAGAAGTCAGTAAGCCACGACCCGACCTCTCAGACACACCCATTGATAATGCTGATCTTGAGTTTTTTGTGGATGCCCTCACACCTATCTGCTCAAGCAGCGGAACTGTTTGCGCTCACTAGAGCATGTATTCTAGTCTGTTAATGTCGCCACAGACAGCAGATATGCCTTTGGGGTCGTGCATGATTTTGGTACTCTGTGGCGTCAGCGCGGGTTCTTGACAGCATCTGGTAAGACAATCCGTCACTCTAGGTTAGTTGCTAATCTACTGGATTTGTTTTTTCATTGGTTGTTCTGTTTCAAATTTCTTTTTGTTGAGACTGAGTCTCAAAAGGAGGGAATGTGGTAGAAATTTTCTTATTCCATAGTACAATGAAATCATATTGCTTTTTCTAAAAATAATCCAGTAATTTAGTAAGGCCGTTGTGTGTTTCGGCTCTGCTCACATGTACAGGATGTGCCTACAACAGATAGCTATAGTTTTGGCTAAACTTCTCAAGGGCTGTAAACGTCTTGTTGTCTTTCTAAGCCGAAGTTCGCTGATAAGCTGGTGAGACATGTAGACTAACCATGCATAGGAGAGGGACACAGTGGGCTGTACTGAATGTATATAGGCCTGAGCTCAACCTTCAACAGAGAGCTCTCGACCTGACTCTGCAGAGAGTGTTGTTGTTAGCGGCTCCGGGTTTGCAAATCATGAATAAAGCTTTACATGTGAAAAGAATTTACAGTCTCTGTGCCTTTCCCATTAGTGATTTCCATGACACACACCACACCGTTTTTTAAGTCCCTCTTGGTCAAATGTGGTTCTTCGGGCACTAAGTCTAAATGGCACTGGACATACGCGCTAGATGCGCCATCTACTGATCATTGTGTGAGCAACAGCCTCCCACTCAAAACACTCATGGGTCAAAATTACCACTGATGGCGCTTCTAGTAGGTGTCAATGACTCAGCTCTTCTAGTGTTAATTCTGAACCCACTTAGTTTGTTTTAAAAGTAAGGGATGGCGATGTAAAAATGTAACCACCGTCAAATATAGATATATGATATACACAGACAAACACACACACAGTGTTGGAAAGGGTCAAGCGAGACCCTGTCGCAAGCTGATGTGACACACACTAGTCAGGGTTTATGAAGAGCAAGGGATGGTTGTCATTTTGGAAGCCCTCTTCCCCAACAGATATTCTGCTGTGTGATCTGTTAGACAGGCTGTTAAAGGGGCCCCACATGAACAAAGCCCAATATAATATACACTTCTAAATGTACCAAAAGCATCCTCTCTCCATCACAAGTTGACATTTGCAGTATTTTTCCAGATTCATTAGTTATCATTTCAAGACTATTTCATTGCCCAAAGTTGATACAATGAATTGTCTGAATTGACATTATCATTACATATGGAATCATGTAGTAAACTGAAAAAGTGTTAAAGAAATCAAAATGCATGTACAGATTAGATTCTTCAAAGTAGCCACCCCTTTGCCTTGATGACAGTTTTGCGCACTTGGCATTCTCTCAAGCAGCTTTATGAGGTAGTCACCTGGTATGTTCCTCCTCGCACAAAGGAGCAAATACCTGTCTTGTTGCTGGGTTGATGCCCTTCTACGGCCCTGTCTAGCTATCCTCGTGTACCATCCCCTTTCCTGGCATCTCTTCCATGCTCTTGAGACACCGCAAAGTCACGTATGGATGTGTCATCCTGGAGGAGCTGGACTACCTGTGCAACCTGAATGGGCTGCAGGTTC
>JACXGI010016058.1:7500-16222 GCA_016801175.1 Esox masquinongy | reverse complement strand
AGAGGGATGGAAGGTCAGTAATGGTAGAGAGGTAGAGGGATGGAAGGTCAGTAATGGTAGAGAGGTAGAGGGATGGAAGGTCAGTAATTGGTAGAGAGGTAGAGGGATGGAAGTTCAGTAATGGTAGAGAGGTAGAGGGATGGAAGGTCAGTAGTGGTAGAGAGGTAGAGGGATGGAAGGTCAGTAATTGGTAGAGAGGTAGAGGGATGGAAGGTCAGTAATGGTAGAGAGGTAGAGGGATGGAAGGTCAGTAATGGTAGAGAGGTAGAGGGATGGAAAGGCAGAGTAAGTCAGGGAGTGACTGATGTGTCCAACGACAACAGAACCTTGCTCCGATCAGTCTACATTAAATCCTTGGCTATGTTCCAAATGACAGACTGTTCCCAACATAGTGCACTGGCACAGAATGCCCAATTTCCTGACAGTTAATTTCTACTGGCATTCCTACAGGATCCATTTCATTGTTGTCAAAATACCGTGTCTTGTGCGGAAGCCTACAGTGGATATAAAAAGTCTACACACCCCTGTTAAAATTCCAGGTTCTTGTGATGTAAAAGAATGAGACAAAGATAAATCATGTCAGAACGTTTTTCACTTTTAATGTGACCTATAATGTGAACAATTCAATTGAAAAACAAACTGAAATCTGTGAGAGAGAAAAATGAAAAATAAAAACCTTACAATAACCTGGTTGCATAAGTGTGCACACCCTCTTATAACTGGGGATGTGGCTGTGTTCAGAATAACCAATCACTTTCAAACTCATGTTAAATAGAAGTCATTACACCCCTGCCATCATTTAAAGTGACTGATTAACTCACAAATAAAGTTCAACTGTTCCAGTAGGATTTTCCTGACATTTTCTTAGTTGCATCTCAGAGCAAAAGCCATGGTCCGCAGAGAGCTTCCAAAGCATCAGAGGGATCTGATTGTTGAAAGATATCAGTCAGGAGAAGGGTACAAAAGAATTTCCAATTAGATATACCATGGAACACAGTGAAGCCAGTCATCATCAAGTGGAGAAAATATGGCACAACAGAGACATCACCAAGAACTGGACGTCCCTCCAAAATTGATTAAAAGACGAGAAGAAAACTGGTCTTGGTCAGCTTCCAAGAGGCCTACAGCAACATTAAAGGAACTGCAGGAATCTCTGGCAAGTACTGGCTGTGTGCTACATGTGACAACAATCACCCGTATTCTTCATATGAATGGGCTATGGGGTAGGGTGGCAAGACGGAAGCCTTTTCTTACAAAGAAAAACATCCAAGCCTGGCTGAAGTTTGCAAAAACAAACATCAAGTCTCCCAAAAGCACGTGGGAAAATTTGTTATGGTCTGACAACACTGCACATCACCCAAAGAACACCATACCCACAGTGAAGCATGGTGGTGGCATCATCATGCTTTGGGGCTGTTTTTCTTCAGCTGGAACCGGGGCCTTAGTCAGGGTGGAAGGAATTATTATTAACAGTTCCAAATACCAGGCAATTTTGGCACAAAACCTTCAGGCGTCCGTTAGAAAGCTGAAGAGGAAGTTCACCTTTCAGCACGACAATGACCCAAAGCACACATCCAAATCCACAAAAGCATGGCTTCACCAGAAGATTAATGTCTTGGAATGGCCCAGCCAGAGCCCAGACCTGAATCCAATTGAACTGTGGGGTGATCTGAAGAGTGCTGTGCACATCTGTCGCAGTTTGACAGATTTGGAGCTCTTTTGCAAAGAAGACTGGGCAAATATTGCCGCGTCAAGATGTGATATGCTAATAGACTCCTACCCAAAAAGACAGTGCTGTAATAAAATCAAAAGGTGCTTCAACAAATTATTAGTTTAAGGGTGTGCACACTTATGCAGCCAGGTTATTGTGAGTTTTTTATTTTTCAGTTTGTTTTTCAATTGAATTGTTCACATTATAGGTCACATTAAAGGTGGAAAAAGTTCTGACCTGATTTATCTTTGTCCCATTCTTTTACATCACAAGAACCTGGCATTTTAACAGGGGTGTGTAGACTTTTTATATCCACTGTAGCTTGCCCTGCAGTCCCGTACTGTGCAGCTGTGCCACTTCATTGTTTTGACCTACACATCAAGTGTGTTGAGTTGATGTAAACTGACCGCTCCCAGGACTGCAAGGTAGATCTTTTTACGCTCTATGAACACCTACGTAACATTTGGGAATTAGAGCATGGAGATTGGAAGGGCAAAGGACAGTGAGATCCAGAGCCGCTCTGTTGTTTTGAAAGGTTGAATGAGTTTTCAGCTCCTAGCCTGGGGACCCAGAGTACTTCAGTAGGTCTGGTAGATGATTGTCACCTGGCATTCCAGGTCTTCATCTGTCCCTGGTTAGAGGGCTGGAATGACGACCAGCAGTTGTCTAGGACCGTCGTCTGTAGTCGGCAAATGTAGCACAACTACTGTTCTGATGTGCAGATGGAAAATCCTGTTTCCAGTCCTAACGGAATACTAAACATGAGCCCCATATCATTTCATGTCATTGCTGCTCCCTGCACTGCACTAGGCTTTTCTCTGTCCCTGAAACTGATTGTGTGTGTGTGTGTGTGTGCGCGTGCGCGCGCCCGTCCGTCCGCGCGGTCAGCTGGTTTTTGTGGTGTCAATCTTGTTGGTTGGTTTTGGGTCCCATTTTTCACTCTGCCAATATTTTCCAAATCTGCTGAGCCAGGGAAGCAGCAGTGTCTGTTGGGAGGGGGGAGGGAGGGAGGCAGGGGGGGAGGGAGTCCAACCACATGACATGTCTTACTTTCTCCCTGAAGGTGGGCTCACATCGTGTGAAGCTCTCCAGAGGTTACGAGGCCAATGCACCCGCTTTTGACAGGTAAGTGTGTACGTGCGTGCATGGTCCTGTGTGTGCGCGTGTCTGTGTGTGTGTGCACGTGCTGTTGGCGTGTGTATTCTGACGTTTGCGTCTGCATGTTCCAGACACTTCAGTGCTCTGCGGAGGCTGTATGGTAGACAGGTGATCATCAACCTGTTGGGCATGAAGGAAGGGGAACACATGCTCAGCAAAGCATTCCAGGTGAATGACCTCTGACCTCACACGCCCACCACATGCATCTTCCTGTTCCTTAGCATTGATGCTAAACCCAAAATGAACAAAGCACTCCATGTCACACACCACTAATTTCCAGGACACAATTGTTGATGTGTTTAGGAAGCGGAAATTATTCCAGATCAGGTTTTAAGTCCAGTTTTCAGCATGCTTTTTAAGAGGTTTTGTCTGTAATGTGCGGTTCCTCCTGACTCTGACAGAGTCACCTGAAGGCATCGGAACATTCCGGAGCGGTGAAGATGATCAACTTTGATTACCATCAGATGGTCAAAGGGGGAAAGGCTGACAAACTGCACAGTGTCCTCAAACCTCAGCTCAAAAAATTCCTGGATGATTGTGGCTTTTTTTACTACTCTGGAGATACCGGAATTACCAGGTTAGTCTACACACACCTTACCCCCCCTCCAGCACATTTTAGCTCTAACTCGTAAGCTTAAACCTAGCCCTTAATGTTTTATTTCTTGTTGTTGAACCTGTTTTTTAGAGATTTGTTTCCATTCATATACAGTAGTGAACCCAAAGTACACAGACACAAACTCACACCTTTCCTTCACCTCACATTCCTCTGTCCCTGTCTTTCCAATCTCCTCCCCTCTCTCTAACTCACCCTTTCTACACCCTCTTCCTCTCCCCTTCCTCTCGTCTCTTCCTCCCCTCTCTCCCAGGTCTCAGAGTGGGACCTTGAGGACAAACTGTTTAGACTGTCTGGACCGAACCAACAGTGTCCAGGCCTTCTTTGCTCTGGAGGTGAACATATGACACACATCTGTCTTAACTGAAGGTCCAGTCAACCCTCATACACAGGGGAGCATTGTTCTGACTCTCCCCTCTCCCCATCCAGATGTTGCCTCAACAGTTAGATGACATGGGTTTGTCGGAGAAGCCTCAGCTGGTCGCCAGGTTTCAGGAAGTTTTCAGATCCATGTGGACGGTGAACGGAGACTCTGTCAGCAAGATCTATGCTGGGACAGGAGCCTTGGACGGAAAGGCAAAGGTGGAGAAACTCTCACACACACACACACATGAGAATACTCTCTCACACAGACCAACACTCTAACACGCAGACATACACACACACACACACACACACACACACACACACACACACACACACACACACACACTCACTCATACAGTACTAACATTACATAGACTTGTGTTTGTTTCTGTCTATTAACTCTGTGTGTGTCTGTTTGTGTGTCAATGCTGTGTGCGTGTTATTTTCCTATGCTGTCCTTTGGACCTCACTACATGTTGGGTAAGTTGATGAGCCAGTTGCTGTCCTTCACCTCACCTCCCGTCACATGTAATATCTGAGCTCCTGTACCCTGACCTCCCGTCATCTGACCTCCTATCATCTCTAATATCAGTGTCTGTTTTGAGTGTCTAGTTTTGGTGATGTGCTGTTTTCTTTCTGTGGCTTAAATAACATTCTGGGTGGGTGGTGGGTGGGTGGGTGTACTTGTGTGTGTACTTGTGTGTGTACTTGTGTTTGTACTTGTGTTTGTACTTGTGTTTGTACAGGTGTGAGGGTACATCTGTCTAGCAGGCTAGTGTCCAAACTCTAAACCCACCCCCTCATGATTATGTCATACGCTTCCAGTACCACTGGTGTTGATGTCATACGTTATGAATACCACTGGTGATGAGTTCTGTTCACTATGAATACCACTGGTGATGAGTTCTGTTCACTATGAATACCACTGGTGATGAGTTCGGTTCACTATGAATACCACTGGTGATGAGTTCGGTTCACTATGAATACCACTGGTGATGAGTTCGGTTCACTATGAATACCACTGGTGATGAGTTCGGTTCACTATGAATACCACCGGTGATGATCCACAACCTTTACTAGTTATACTTCAAAATGCCAGATGGTTGCAGTTCCATTGGATGCGCTAACCAGATAATATATTGGGTTTGCAATCATATCTACATGTAATCATTGTAATGAATGACATGGTCTGTTTTCGTCTGCACTGATGCAACCAACTCCAATGGCCTAGCTAACGTTAATGAGGCTTGCTAAACCTCTCTTGTTAAACATATAACGTTAGCTAAGTTAATAACAAAGTTAATACAGGAGAAAATCACACCAGTCCAACCTCCACAGCAACCCAGGCTGTCAATGGTGGGTCATTTAAACAGTAGGAATGGTTTACCTGACGTTGGGAAAACGTTTATATTGTTACCGGTACATTTGTTTCTGTGTTATTCTGGCTGTGCTACACTAGAGCTGCACATTTGATCGAAATATAATCGAAATAGCGATATTCACATGCGATATTCACATAAGTAATCTACAAAATTACTAATTGGACTAATTTAGTTTAAATACATGATGGTTTTTCAATGTTAGTTTGAGTTAACACTGCAACTGGTAGCGAAGCCGTCTACTTCAAGCTAGCGAGTGGCACCAAGATACACCAATCAGCCATAACATTATGACCACTGACAGGTGAAGTGATTAACACTGATAATCTCATTGTCATGGCACCTGTCAGTGGGTGGGATACATTAGGCAGCACTGTTCTCAAGGTTGATGTGTTAGAAGCAGGAAAAATGGGCAAGCGTAAGGATCTAATTAACTTTGACAAGGGCCAAATTGTGGTGGCTAGATGACTGGGTCGGAGCATCTCCAAACTGCAGCCCTTGTGGGGTTTTCCCGGTCTGCAGTGGTCAGTACCTATCAAAACTGGTCCAAGGAAGGAAAAGAAGTGAACTGGCGACAGGGTCATGGGCGGCCAAGGCTTGTTGATGCACATGGGGAGCGAAGGCTGGTCCGTGTGTTCTGATCCAACGGACAAGCTACTGTAGCTCAGATTGCTGAAAAAGTTAATGCTGGTACTGATAAAAAAGTGTCAGAATACACAGTGTATCGCAGTTTCTTGCGTATGGGGCTGCATAGCCGCAGACCAGTCAGGGTGCCCATGCTGACCTCTGTCTGCCAAAAGTGCCTATAATGGGCACGTGAGCATCAGAACTGGACCACGGAGCAATGGAAGAAGGTGGCCTGGTCTGATGAATCACGTTTTCTTTTACATCACGTGGATGGCCAGGTGCGTGTGCGTCGCTTACCTGGAGAACACATGGCACCAGGATGCACTATGGGAAGGAGGCAAGCCGGTGGAGGCAGTGTGATGCTTTGGGCAATGTTCTGCTGAGAAACCTTGAGTCCTGCAGTTCATGTGGATGTTACTTTGACACGTACCACCTACCTGAGCATTGTTGCAGACCATGTGCACCCTTTCATGGCAACGATATTCCCTGATAGCATTGGCCTCTTTCAGCAGGATAATGCGCCCTGCCACAGAGCAAAAATTGTTCAGGAATGATTTGAAGAACACAGCAACGAGTTCAAGGATTTGGCCTCCAAATTCCCCCGATCTCAATCCAATCGAGCATCTGTGGGATGTGCTGGACAAACAAGTCCAAACCATGGAGGCTCCACCTCACAACTTACAAGACTTAAAGGATCTGCTGCTAATGTCTTGGTGCCAGATACCACAGCACACCAGAGGTCAGAGGTCTAGTGGAGTCCATGCCTCGACGCGTCAGGGCTGTTTTGGCGGCAAAAGGGAGACTTACACAATATTAGGCAGGTGGTTATGATGTAATGGCTGATTGGTGAATTTTTTGGCTTTGAGTTTTGGCTTCAATGTTGGTACTTACAAACAAACTTAATATGGGAGAAAATATACCTCAAGGGTTGAGAAATTTTGTCTAAGCAGCTATGGCAACGGCACAAACATGGCAAACGCTGCAAACGCCATTGCAGTAAAGGAGCGGTTTAAACGATTAGTTCTACACAGGCTGCACCTTCAAATTGGTATAAGTGTAAAAGAAGAAAACACTGAACTTTAACTAGATTTTTATTCAGTTTAATAGCACATTATGTAGGCTATGATCTCTAATTTTAAGTAAGATTATATACGCTGTTTACACCCATGTTTGAAAATCGCAAATCATAACGTAATTGCAATATTTGTCAAAGAAATCGCGATTCAATGTTTTATCCAAATGGTGCAACCCCACACTACATTACACTGACCACCGTGGAACCAAAGGTAATTTTGGTAAATTAGCACTAAACAATGCTTTGACAAAGAAGAATTTCTTCTCCTTCGCTTCCCAAACAACTGCATTATTGACCCACCCTGATTGAATGTACAGATGGCTGTCTGTACTTTTGTACACTTTCATTTTGGTAGCAGTATAAGGGGATGGATTCTCCACAAGGTACATGTACACATCTCCAAAGTTCAGCTCCGGCAGGGATGTTGCTGTTTTTAACGATGTAAATAACGCAGCGGGTGCTGTAAATGGGTCACAAGTGCCTAAGACTTGCAGTGTGTTTGCATACCTTTGTTTTTCATGTTTTGTGAGGTGATCTAAACACTCATGGTCTGTAAAAATTTGACCAGCTTGTGCAATAGCTCCATAGAATTCCCAGTGTTAGCTGCCCTGTTTTAACAATGTTTTGCCTGCAAAGCTGTCAGAGCAATCCCATGACTGAAAACATGAATTAATACACCTGGTTTTGAGTTCTGTTCACTATGAATACCACTGGTGATGCCGTCAGTTCACTATGAATACATCTGGTGATGACGTCTGTTCACTATGAATACCACTGGTGATGACATCTTTGGTCTATGAATACTGCTGGTGATGACGTCTGTTCACTATGAATACCTCTGGTGATGACGTCTGTTCACTATGAATACCTCTGGTGATGACGTCTGTTCACTATGAATACCTCTGGTGATGATGGCTGTTCACTATGAATACCGCCGGTGATGACGTCTGTCCACTATGAATACCGCCGGTGATGACGTCTGTCCACTATGAATACCGCCGGTGATGACGTCTGTCCACTATGAATACCGCCGGTGATGACGTCTGTTCACTATGAATACCGCCGGTTATGACGTCTGTTCACTATGAATACCGCCGGTTATGACGTCTGTTCACTATGAATACCACTGGTGATGACGTCTGTTCACTATGAATACCACTGGTGATGACGTCTGTTCATTATGAATACCACTGGTGATGATGTCTGTTCATTATGAATACCACTGGCGATGATGTCTGTCTATGAACACCACTGGTGATGATATCTGTTCTGTATGCACACCACTGGTGATGATGTCTGTCTATGAACACCACTGGTGATGATGTCTGTCTATGAACACCACTGGTGATGATGTCTGTCTATGAATACCACTGGTGATGATGTCTGTCTATGAACACCACTGGTGATGATGTCTGTCTATGAATACCACTGGTGATGATGTCTGTCTATGAACACCACTGGTGATGATGTCTGTCTATGAATGCCACTGGTGATGATGTCTGTCTATGAATACCACTGGTGATGACGTCAGTTCACTATGAATACCACTGGTGATGACGTCAGTTCACTATGAATACCACAGGTGATGACGTCTGTCTATGAATACCACTGGTGATGACATCTGTTCACTATGAATACCATTGGTGATGATGATTGGCCATATGCTACCACTCCCATATACTTTCAGCCATTGCGCTAATGTTTAATACTAGAACTGTATTCAGAGATCACTATAGTGAAATGCCTTGAAATATGAGTCCATCAGACAAGGTAAGTAGAAAAATGTCTTCATT
>JACXGI010016058.1:0-2500 GCA_016801175.1 Esox masquinongy | reverse complement strand
ACTACACACAGTTGTAATACTAAAAACTGTATCTTCAGGTGTTCCGTGGCTTCATCGAGGGGAACCTGGACTTCGCTCCCACCTACAAGTACGACCTGTTCTCTGACGACTACGACACCAGTGAGAAGTGTCGAACCCCCGCCTGGACTGACCGCTGCCTCTGGAAGAGGAGGAAGTGGGACTTTGACAAGACTGGTGAGACGAGGCAGACACACAAGGTGTTGTTTTCTGTCTTAAATATCACAGGCTAACTGTTTGTCTGTGCATGCGTGCGTGCGTGTGTGCGTGTGTGTGTGTGGCTGTCCATCTGTGTGTATTTGTCTGCGTGCGTGCGTGCGTGCGTGCGTGCGTGCGTGTGTGCGTGCGTGCGTGCGCATGTGGTAGCGGAGGAGTTGAACATGGTGGGTCCGGTGGGGGCGATGGACAGTGATGAGCAGCAGTACCCTTGGAGCCCCGGGGAGCTGAAATACTACGGCAGGGCGGAGCTTAAGACCTCTGACCACAGGTAACATCAGGACACATTAGGGTTCCATTATAAGGCTATGTTACAGGGCTGGGGTTAGGTAATAGGGTTCAGTTTTAGGGTTAGGTAATAGGGTTATGTTATAGGGTTGGGGTTAGGTAATAGGGTTCAGTTTTAGGGTTAGGTAATAGGGTTATGTTATAGGGTTGTGGTAGGGTAATAGGGTTCAGTTTTAGGGTTAGGTAATAGGGTTATGTTATAGGGTTGGGGTTAGGTAATAGGGTTCAGTTTTAGGGTTAGGTAATAGGGTTATGTTATAGGGTTGGGGTTAGGTAATAGGGTTCAGTTTTAGGGTTAGGTAATAGGGTTATGTTATAGGGTTATAATATAGGGCTGGGGTTAGGTAATAGGGTTCAGTTTTAGGGTTAGGTAATAGGGTTATGTTATAGGGCTGGGGTTAGGTAATAGACTTCATTTTTAGGGTTAGGTAATAGGTTATGCTATAGGGCTAGGGTTAGGTGTTTATTTCATGCCCTGTAGATGAGGATGGATTTACAGGTGCTTATTTTCCTGTTGAGGCCTGTGATGGCGGTGATAGACATCGATGTGCTGGAGGTGGACCCAGAGGCACGCCACCAGGTGTACAAGGAGGTGATTGCCCTGCAGGGTCCCCCCGACGGGACCATCCTGGTCTCCCTCTGCAGCTCTGGACCAGATGACTACTTTGATGACGCGCTCATCGATGAGCTGCTGGACAAGTTTGCTGTGTTCGGAGAGGTCATCCTCATCAGGTGATACACACTGACTCTCAGGTTCTACTCTGCCTGGTAATCGCCACAGGCTCATCCTATATTACAGACATATTCCTATGAAAGATGCTGAAAACACTTCCTTAAACTGTTGTACCTGTGAGTGTATCTGCAAGGTGACTGATATGTGCTTAAAATGCTTGCTTTTTCACACAATTTTTGCATTTTTTCTTGCAATCCATACCTTTGAGACTAAACCCGTCTGTTACAGACTCTCTGTTAGATGTTGAAGCAGTGTGTCTTTTATGTCTCGGTGCTGTCTAGGTTTGTGGAGGAGAAGATGTGGGTGACTTTTCTAGAAGGCTACTCTGCTCTGGCAGCCCTGTCTCTCAGCGCCTCCACGGTGACTACACAACCTTTCTTCAGAGTTGCAAAAGATTAATACAACCTTACACCAACCATCCAGTAACATTAGAATAACCTCACACCAACCCTCCAGTAACTTTAGAATAACCCTCTAGTGACATTATAACAACCTTAAAACAATTCAGTAAAATTACAACAACCATACTACAGCATTGCAACAACTCTCTGGTGTCATTGGAAAAACCTTGAAGCTGCGGTGTGCGTGTGTGTGCGTGTAGGTGCTGGGCAAGGTGATAGACATTCGTCTGAAGAGCCCTGGCTGGATCAAGAGTCTGGAGGAGGAGATGAGCGTGGAGAGGATCTGTGGAACCATCCCAACCTCAGCCAGCTCCTCCCTCCTGGCGGAGGACGCTAACCTGGAGGAGGAGGATTACGACATGGAGGGTGAGGACTAAGACATGGAGGGTGCGGACTAAGACATGGAGGGTGCGGACTAAGACATGGAGGGTGCGGACTAAGACATGGAGGGTGAGGACTAAGACATGGAGGGTGAGGACTATGACATGGAGGGTTAGGACTAAGACATGGAGCGTGAGGACTATAACGGGACTAAGACATGGAGCGTGAGGACTATAACGGGACTAAGACATGGAGGGTGAGGACTATAACGGGACTAAGACATGGAGGGTGAGGACTATAACGGGAATAAGACATGGAGGGTGAGGACTATAACAGGACTAAGACATGGAGGGTGAGGACTATAACAGGACTAAGACATGGAGGGTGAGGACTATAACAGGACTAAGACATGGAGGGTGAGGACTATAACAAGACTATGACATGGAGGGTGAGGACTATAACAAGACTATGACATGGAGGGTGAGGACTGTGGCATGGAGGGTGAGGACTATGACATGGAGGG
>JACXGI010016055.1:0-16479 GCA_016801175.1 Esox masquinongy | reverse complement strand
AGTGCTGTAATAAAATCAAAAGGTGCTTCAACAAAGTATTAGTTTAAAGGTGTGCACACTTATGCAACCAGGTTATTGTGAGTTTTTTATTTTTTTCCCCCTCAAAGATTTCAGTTTGTTTTTCAATTGAATTTTTCACGTTATAGGTCGCATTAAAGGTGAACGAAGTTCTGACTTGATTTATCTTTGTCTCATTCTTTTACATCACAAGAACCTGGCATTTTAACAGGGGTGTGTAGACTTTTTATATCCACTGTAGCTCTGGAAAAAATTAAGAGACCACTGCACTTTTTTCTTTCTTTTCCAAAAAAGTTGAAAAGGAAGGTTTTGAGTGAGGAACAGAAGGGTTAAAATTATGAGACCACTGCAAATTGAACCCTTCTGTTCCTCATTCAAAACCTTCCTTTTCAACTTTTTTGGAAAGGAAAGAAAAAGGTATAGTGGTCTCTTAATTTTTTCTGGAGATGTATGTTCGTTAAATTCTTCATAAAGTTTCATTTAATAACTTTATATTTAATGTCACATATTTAACTTTATATATTTTAGTGCATTTGAGATTTTATTCAACGGCTTTGTGTTATCTAAATACAATATTTGTAAAATAAAATAGTTAAGTGCCAAAAAAAAAGCATAGTTTTAAAGTTAGTAAATCATGCCCCCCATCTCCCAAAGTGGACTGGTGGCCAATGCAACTCCTGGGCTGAAAATTAGTCCCACTCCGGCCCTGTTGGGCAGTATTGGAACATATGGGACTCTGTTCTAAATGTATTAATATGATAAATATACTTCGTGCCAATCCCTCATCCATAGTAATAACAGGCAATATTTGCTCTGCTCCATTTAGAATAAGCAGAAGTAGTCGACAAGGGGATCCAATTTCCCCATTGTTATTTCTATTATTAATGGAACCCTTGGCCCAGGCAATTCGCCAATCAAAAGAAATTACACTTATTAGTTTTACACTGATCTATTGATCATTACATTTCATTGTTTGCAGATTATACACTGCTCAAAAAAAATTAAGGGAACACTTAAATCACATATCGGGTCTCGATGAAGGAAATATATTAAAGATCAAAATCTTTACTGTACATTATGTAATTCGTTGAGAACATAAAACAACGGTCAAAGGAAACCAAAATCACCAACCGATTGAGGGCTGGATTCAAACTCACACTGAAAATCAAAGTAAACAGTTGAAAACACAGGCTGTTCCAACTTGCGTGAATTTCATCACAGCAACTCAATGTGACTCAGTAGTGTGTATGGCCCCCCATGCCTGTATGCACTCCCAACAACGTCTGGGCATGATCCTGATGAGACGGTGGGTCATGTCCTCTGGGATCTCCTCCCAGACCTGGATCAGGGCATCAGTTAGGTCCTGGACAGTCTGTGGTGCTACTTGGCGGCGTCTGATGCACCGATACGTAACATCCCAGAGGTTCTCATTTAGATTCAGGTCTGGGAACCGTGAGGGCCAGGCAATGGCATCAATGCCTTTGTCATCCAGGAACTGCCTACGCACCCTGGCCACATGAGGCCGGACATTGTTCTGCACCAGGAGGAACCCAGGGCCCACTGCACCAGCGTAAAGCCTGACAATTGGTCTGAGGACTTCATCCCGGTACCTAACAGCAGTCAAGGTACCGTTGGCTAGCACGTGGAGGTCTGTGCGTCCCTCCAAGAATATGCCACCCCATCACTGACCCACCGCCAAACCGGTCATGCTGGATGATGTTGCAGGCAGCATAACGTTCACCCCGGCGTCTCCAGACTCCTTTACGTCTGTCACATGTGCTCAGTGTGAACCTGCTCTCATCTGTGAAGAGAACGGTGTGCAAATGGCAGATCTGCCAATTCTGGTGTTCTCTGGCCAATGCCAATCAAGCTGCACTGTGCTGGGCTGAGAGCACAGGTCCCAGTAGAGGACGTCGGGCCCTCATGCCACACACATGGAGTCTGTTTCTGACAGTTTGGTCAGAAACGGACAGAAACAGCCAAGCCTCCATCCACTGACGCATGCCACAGAAGCAGACAAAGCTGACAAACCAAGCCAAGTAGAGGAGCCCATGGCTGACTACAAATGCTTCAGAAGAACAACCCACCAACTGGAGAGGCCGGGCACAGGTGGCGATAGAAATCACACAAATTGAGATGGCCCAGAACAGCAGAAGCATCTTCTAGGTTGAACACACCAGACACACCCCGAGGGAATCATTCAACGAAGAGTAGAACCTGCATGGGTGAGAACAACCACACCGAGCAGAGAAAAGCAGAGAGCCTAGTCTACGGACAGCGGAATACAACCTTGCAGTGACAAACCAGAAACCACAACGGATAGTAGCCGTTATAGTAAGGTGTGCCAAGAAAGGTATGAAAACACCTTCCATTTTTCAATAGAAAAAAGCAAATAAAAGAGATGTGAGATTTGTCGAAGACGGAAGCACGTGAAGAGCGGTAAATCAATGAATACAGGTGTAACTTTTTTATGGCACGCATGCATGTCCCCATAGTGGCACTAAAGTGAACGACCAGAAGTGAACATTAGGGATGCTGTCACGAGTCTTTATAATACATTTTCGGATATATTGTTTTTCATTGTATTTTCGCTTGGTTATTGTGGGTTATTGTGTAAAAATAAAACCGGAAAAAGTCACATTTTGTGTTTTCTTTGCGGGCTGTAAAGCCAACCACTGAGCTAGGCCCGGTTTCCCGATAACGGATGGTTTAACGATAGGCCTACATGTACCCTTAAGATGAACTTTGTTATGACGGACTGCAAAATGTTCACCTGGTTATTATCTGGATAGAGTATTTCACTGTTTTCATTTCAAATAATTTGCAGGGCTGCGTAGATTTTTTTTCATGTTGTGGTTTGTGTGTAAATAAAGCCAGAAAAGGTCTAGTTTCCAGTTTAAGGTCCAGTTTCCCGATAACGTGGCAGTTATGACTAGTGATGGCCATTCGAGTCTTCATTAGCGTTATTTTAGCAGTAGGATATAATGCTGGCAGCACTCAGACATTCTTTATCACAATAAAAGCCATCATTGAAATGTATAAGGCAATATAGTTAACAGTCTAGTCTGTGAAAAGAACAGACACGAATAACATTGGAACGGACATTAAACATAAAATGTACAGACTAGATGAACTATATTATCTTATATATTTCAATGATTGCTTTTATTTTGAAAAAGAAAATCTGAGTTAGCACTGCTAGCATAATATCCTGCAGCTAGAAGAACGGTAGTGAAGCCTCGAATGGCCATCACTAGTTACGACGGTTTAACGACGCATGTAGCCTTAAGATTTGTAACTTTGTTACGACAGTCCCAAACCATCACGTAAGCTATGTGGCTCTTTATAAATTGTTTCGTAAGTGCTACGTTACGACCGTTTGGAATGGATTTAGGCCATATTTGGGTTTTAGAATGGAATTAGGCCATGAATACGTTTTAATATGTAGCATTTTGCATTTCGATAGAGCTTGATTACTTGATTACAGAAGCATTATATATAATATCGCTGGCGATGTATTCTACTACTATTTAGGCATCAGTAGGAAAATATAAAACTCGAAGAAGTAGTGAAATTTAGGGTGGACGAAACATTATATCCAATTAATGGGGTGGACTTCAGCCAATCAAATCATATCTCCGGAAATCGATCACGCGATATCAAATGATCAGTTCCTCCAGTAGCTATATAGAATATGTCACTTAAGTCACATAACAATCGACACATGATTGGTTAACTGGGAACATAAAGCATAGTTGGAAAAATTTATTCTACTTGTTTGAAATAAAAATGGAACGCAAGAGAAAACAAGCATTCAGAGCTGAAGAAATAAGTGTTCTTCTTGATGAGGTAGAGGCACCAGCACCGATCCATAAAAGACGGTAGCCTACCAGTAGCCTAAGACGCGGGTTTATTTTTGAACACTTTCTTTATCCTCAGTTGACTACTGTATTCAATTACATTCACATCCACTCACGCACTTTTTATATAATTTGTCTAAATAAATGTCAATTATTTTTTCTTGTTTTTCTTGCTTTGTTTTTATAATTTTATCCATTGCCTTAATATTAACTGTTTGCGATCACTCGCATGTTGAGGGAGGCGCTATTTCACAAAAACAGTAAAGTGCCTGATACGATGTACTAACGAGTGGTCTAGAGCACTCGTTAATTAACGAGTGATGTTACGTGCTAATTAAGTAACGATGCTTTCGGGAAACGCACTGATAAAATAACGAGACACCTGCACCTCAAGATCATCTTAGTGCTTTGGGAAACCGGGCCCTGGTCTTTTATTCTGAAAACCGCTCGTTCACCTAGACAGATAAAGCCATTCCTCTCCGCACACACGGAGTTGGAATTCGTTATTTAACCTTGTATACAAAATTAGAAACATTAATTCCGACGTTAGGAATGTTTCATTTTCTTGAATTTGTTTACTGAAATGTATTTATGTTCAATAAAAAACAGACTACGCTGAAAGTAGCCTACCGTGTCGCAATCTTGAATGCTACCTCCAGTCCCATACATAACCAGAGATGGTTAGGAACGATGATGGAGCAGTCCTCTTAATAAAAATCTCTGATATGACCTCACTTTGGCTACCCCACATAGAGCAGTTTACACTGGCAACAACAGACGGCCATTTTAAACATTGTGTCCAGTTAATATTAAGTCATTGAAAATACTAAGATATTGAAGTCGCTAAAATGGTAAGTGATAACAAAACAGTATTTATCATTGTCTTTGTTCAGTTCTATACCTATCTGCAGTGTGAACTTTTTCAAAATGCTGATCATTAATGTAAAAAAAAATCCCTTAACGTTTCTTCATAACATGTAAATATAGGCCTAATAAATTTGTCGCGAAACTATCACGGAGTTTCAGACACTAAAAGATACAAAGCTGTAATGTTACTAGGACAAGAAACGATGTTTCGCAGCTACTGTAGCTACTTTTGGATAACGGACGATACGGTGTGTTAGTTCATGTTAAGGGAAGCAGGAAATGGGAGCCCGATTACCATTACTAGTCGCCTCACACTAGTAAACGAATGTAGCCTATTGCTTGTTATGTATAATATTTCCTAATTCCTAATTGTATTCACAACATTAACTGTTAAAAGTTAATCTAGTTAACTGAGAATTCAAAGCTTTTAACAGTTCGTTGTGTACGCTTCCCATCCAGATTATAACAGTTAGCTAGCCTAGCCTGTTACCTGTTGTTTTTTTAGCCTGTCCTGTTGATTAGCTATAATTTAAGTTATTGTAATTACATTGATTGGTCAGATTTCTCCAAATGCCTTGCAACAGGTAGGCTCTAGCTTTGGTGCAGTGCCTAACGGAAAACATAAAATTGTCTATTTGTCACATCCCTTCTCTTAAACAAAATTTTTTTGTTTGTCACTTGCCAAAGAATAAACCGCAATACAAGTAAAATGTATTTGCAGTCTATGCTGCGGTCAAGTTAAAAGAGGCACATCTCATGTTTTTGACCCAGGTCTGTTATGATAATGTTACTGTGTTTGTCGTTTTTCCTCCGTTGTGTTTGTATTTTATCCCCATCAAACATGTTCACCGGTCATGTATGGGTCTAGTTTGGTCTTTATTTTAGCAGAGGGAGGACAAACCTAGCTTGCTGCTCTCCTTCCACACTGAGATCAAACAAGAGTCACTGGATTCTGGTTGTGACAGTAAAGCTCAGTGTTCATTGGTGGATTCAGAGATGACGTCAGTGAAACTGGAAGGCTGCAGTCAAATACTAGGACTGAATGTAATTAAATGTGAAGAGAAGAAGATTGGGGATTTAGTTAATCAAGGTAAGAACTGGTTTCATCTAAAGTGTTTAATGTTTCCAATTTGTTGTTCTTACTAATGAAAGGGCTAGATGTTTTGTATTCTCTATATTGTTATACATATTTTGTAATCATAAACCATTAAATAGTCAATAAAGTTTGTATGTGTTATATAGAGGACAAAGCAATGAATATGACACACATTTTTAAATAAAAATAAAATCCATTGTTTGTAGAATAGTTGCCAATTTTTTTTCATATACTGCCCATACCATGGGTTTTCAGTGAGGCGTGCCTTTCCAAGGGGTGCCAGAGAGCTTGATGGAGCCGCAAAGAAAATTGGAAAACAGACATCTTTTTTTTGTTTTATAACAGTTTAAAACTGTCAATCAATTCTCTAATAATAAGCACATATCATTTCAATAGTTGATGAATGTTTCATATGTTTCTTTCTGGTTTTGAGACGATCAGCACAGTGATCAACGATCAGCACGGACGATCAGCACAGTGATCAACGATCAGGACAGACGATCAGCACAGTGATCTTGTAACGTTACTTAAATGATGCTGGCAGTTTGATATCACCAGGTTGTTTAGTTTGCTTTTTAGCAGGCCTGATGATCAGAACATTTAACTATAGCCCAGCATGTTATTAGGTATAGCTTCAATAAAGGGACCTTAGCAGTTGTATGGACAAAGATTCATCATGAGACAGGCAGGCCTGGGTTAAACGGTTGCTTTAGTTACTCAGCGCTGGTGATGATCAAAGTCATTAGTTTGCTGTTCACTGGCCTACTACACAAACAGATTATTTAGCAAACCAGTATCAATAACTTAGATTTATTTTTTAATGGTGGTAATTTCATCACGTCATGCATGCATGTAGTTGGGTCAGTTGGGAATCGCACAATTGACAGTACCAAGCTATGTCAAACCACTGATTGTTCTTATGGCTTTCAGTGTGGTTGTCAATGAACAGCAGGCAACGCTTCTTGCAATTTTTGACAAGCTGTTTGGATGAGTTAGTGCCAATAGAATTTTTCTGCTATTGTACAGTCTGTCTCCAGTCTTTTCATTGTCCTATGCAAGGTGTTCCTTTAATAAATGACAGTTTGTCAGTCTCTGTCATCTGGTGATTTTTGTGTTAGTATATCAAAAAATATTATAACTTTTTCAGTCTTTGAAAATTACTTAATTGGTTGTCCTGATGTTATTTGAAGGGAGGTCCGCTATCTCAAACTTTGAAATCCCCTGGTCTATACCAATGGCTATTTATAGCACATGATATATTTCCTAATATGGTGGCCTGTTTTCTAATATCGGGCCTGTTTCCTAATATGGTGGCCTGTTTTCTAATATCGGGCCTGTTTTCTGTCAGTTTTCATGATAAGGAATATGTCCATACTTGCAAGTAGGTGGTCTTCCGCTGATTGGCGAACCTTTAAGTTTGCCAGTCACAGATTAAAGGGTTCATCTTATGATAGCCACCGAGAGGTTTAGTTAAATTCCTGTTTATTTCGATGAGTGAGCGATATATAAATGCGATATATAAATTGGAATAGTGACATGCTAATTAGCTAATGCTAATGCCCCAGGGACACACACAGCATGTGAATCAACAGCAGGTTTGTTTCCTTTTTGTTTGATGTTTGTGGGGCAGCAGTATCACTGTCACTGCCTGTAGTTAATATGGCCAATATTGTTTTTTTTCAGGGCTCCTTTCAAGTAGGTTGCAACCTAGAAGAGACAAATGTATTAGCCTATACTATAATGTTGGTGGGAATCTGGATGTTACAGTTTTACAGTCTAGTGGGGAGAGTCGGTTAACTCTAAAATGCTGTTTGCATGCCCTCAAGCGATCAACTTCTGGTGATGATTAGATTAGCCAATCAAGGACTAAAGACCACTATGTAGAAGCTAATAATGTAAAGTAATACCTGCTGATTGTGTGTATTTATATTCAATAAGTGATAGAGGTCAAATTATGCATGACTCATTTCTCTCCTTTTGGATCTTTTCATGTTAGATCATTATTAGGACTGAAATGAATTGATTTTGAGGGAAAGGGCATTTCATGTCAATGACAATGATTGTTAACATTTCATTGCAGATAATTAGGGGGTGCTTTTATGCAAATATAAGGGAACAGGTAGACTTCATGCATGTCACATTTAACCCAAATTAAATTGTCTGTGCTCAAAATGAACAATTTGGCTAACACATTTCAGTCAGAGGACTCCGAAGCAAATAAGAAACTAGTTCATAACTAACATAGCAACTTACTGTTGCATTCCCACATAAAACAGAGTCTGCCACAGGCCTTCTGGCAAACTTTTTCTCAAATTTTAAAGTTTTGTTTTTTCATGCCCCCCATGAGGACTGTTTCTTTCCTCCAGGTCTTAATACATCAGGGTCTGTTTTCACAAAATATCTTAAGGCTAAAAGTATCTCCCAACTTGCTGATTTAGGAGAAACTCTTATAAGCAGTGGGCGTGTTAGTCTTCATTTTAGGACTCCTAAATTTTTGATCTAAGAGTATTTCAAGCGTTTTAGTGCTAAAACCAGCTCCTAAATCTCTGAAAATTTAAGGGTAGTCAAGAGGGCTCCTAAGTCACTAAGACCAAAATCACAAAAGATCCGCCTGGTAATCAGCCCCGTTATGCTGGTGTCTGAGTTCCCAAGGACACTGTCCACCACTGAGACAATCCGCCTGGTAATCAGCCCCGTTATGCTGGTGTCTGAGTGCCCAAGGACACTGTCCACCACTGAGACAATCCGCCTGGTAATCAGCCCCGTTATGCAGGTGTCTGAGTGCCCAAGGACACTGTCCACCACTGAGACAATCCGCCTGGTAATCAGCCCCATTATGCTGGTGTCTGAGTGCCCAAGGACACTGTCCACCACTGAGACAATCCACCTGGTAATCAGCCCCGTTATGCTGGTGTCTGAGTGCCCAAGGACACTGTCCACCACTGAGACAATCCACCTGGTAATCAGCCCCGTTATGCTGGTGTCTGAGTGCCCAAGGACACTGTCCACCACTGAGACAATCCACCTGGTAATCAGCCCCGTTATGCTGGTGTCTGAGACAATAGGAGACAGAGCCCTGGGTGCCTCCTCCTAATAAATGTAATAAATGTTTTGAATAATAGATTACATGTTAATATAATTTGTAATGACATGTATAGCGAGGGTAATTTATGTATAAATACATTTATGTTCATTTTTGTAAAGGCTGAATACATTGATTGAGAGAATAAAGCACTCTGGTCTGGTGTAGTTGAAAATAATTGGCCTAATGTCCTATTACCTGTAGCGGTTGTTTGTTGCTTGAATTCGGCAATCTCTGCCCTGGCCTGAGACTACAAAGAATACCAGCGCTTTTCACACTCATCGGTGGTTCTGGACAGAAGTGGGAAAGCCACGCTTATGTGCAAGCATACATTTTCCTACACTTATTTTCTGGTTTTAGAAGTTATCCCAACTCCAAAGTTTCCTTTAATAATGTTCTTCCTTCCATGCACAAATTGGCCCAGAAGTAAAAGCTGTTCTTGCATACAGTTTGGTTTTCATTTATGTTTGCACAATGTAGAGACACGTCTTACTAACAGCCATGGTTGTTCGAGTTTGATAATTAATAGACTGCTTATATGCATTTCGGCTAATTGTTAAACTGACTAGTCATGTATATGTTCATCACTCTTGGTTTCATGTTTAATCAATGACATTTTGCCTACATTTTTGCTGGACCGCGTAAGCGGAGCCGGCCAAGAATAGCGAATTTCTCTTGTTGAGTGAGTGACTGACTGCGTAGTGGTTAGAGAAGCGGACTTGTGAACTATAGGTCCCGAGTTCATATCTCCTCACAGGCGTAGCAAAGTACGCGTTATGAATTATTCCATATAGACGAAAACTTCGCTGGCTAAAATCATCAGTCTCCATTATAGTAAGCCTGAAATAAAACAGTTTACGGTTATATTGGGACTGTTTCTGGTGGGTTTTCGAAGTACGCATCCGTGCATGCATTTTGGGTCAGGATAGACAAACATTTGCTGGCTACAACATACAGTAGTTACGTTGTAGTAAGCCTTAACTGAAACTGTATAAGGCGACTGTTTCTGGCATGGAAAAGTTCATCTTCAGTCTCGCTAGCAATTGCTCAATTCTTATGATTATTCCTAGGAAGTTAGTAGATACTAATAAGCCTATTACTGGCTAATAAGCTGTTAAAACGGCCAGTGGCAAAAGCAATACAGTTCATAGACACTATGGTGGAGGTAAACTTTATAAGAAATGTTAGTCAGTGTAACACAATCCTCAATGGAGTCTAGCGACTGCTGAAACGTGTAATGCCGTGGCTTAGTGGTTAAAGACAATGCCTCTCACGTGAAAGACCGAAGTTCGAATCTATTGAGAGCAACGACTTTTATTATTTCTGGTAGATTCCACGATTCTCTCGTCTTTTCACTTGATGAAAAAGTTAGTTATCGTCGCCTTTATTGATAGTTATTGTATAAATGTAATTCACGAATGAAAGAAAAAAGTACGTTGTTTTGCCATGAAAGAAAAAAATACGTTATTATACCATGAATTGAAATAGCTTTGGCAGACTCGCTAGCAATTGCTAAATTCTTATGACTATTCCAGTAAGTTAGTAGATACCAGTAAAGCTTATTACTGGCTAATACGCTGTTTAAACGGCCAGTGGCAAACGCCATACATAGACGCAATTTGTGGTGGAGGTAAACTTAATAAGAAACGTTAGTCAGTTTAACTGTATGAATGTCATTCACGAATGGCCAATTAACTGTTAAAACAGCCAGTGGCAAAAGAGGATTTGTTCAGGGTAGACACAAGCGGCTATACTGACACCTGTGTAGTGGTTAACGACACAGCCTTTCACGTGGGCGACCTGGGTTCGAATCTCGAGAGGGCAGTACTTTCCATTGGGGGCCAGCTGAACTAGGCTTGTCTGGTTTCTTGTTATTTGAATATCTTATCTTGAATATCTTATCTGTCAATATGGCAAAATGACACATCATTCTACAGTATTGCTATGATTAATTCACTGACAGAGACCCCTCCCCTATCAGCCAATCACTGTGGGCATAGGAAGTAGGCTTGTTCATGGAACATGACATCATCCCTGCTCTTTCTCTTAGCTTAAGATTTCTCACCATTCCTCAGTAAAAGTTGGTCTCAGCAGATTTAAGAATACGTTTTACAAGGAACTTTTACTGCTGTTTGGGAGGCCTTCTAGGGGTTAGATAAAATGTTTTGTGAACACAGCCTCCAGTCTCTAGGCGTAATCTGCATCTGCGCAAAATCTTTCCCAGCCCTGAGAGTTTTTAAGTTCTGCAGAAGTTATGATCGTGACAGTTTAGTTGGAATTTGTGGTCTTTATCTATTTTAGTAAGAGGACACATGATATTGATAGACATGTAGGCTCTATTTATGCATATATAGTTTTCATATGTAGATTTCATATGTAATTTGCGGTCACTCTTGGCACTCAAATAGCCAAAACTGCAAAAGGAGTGTAGGGTGGAGATCCATCGAGGCTAACCACCACAAATAAAATGCCAGATTTTCTAAGATTCAAGAGTTAGGTTTGGTGTATTCATCTAATCAGGGTTTTGATAGATAAACTTAAAGTAAGGGTAAATGTTTAAGTGTGACTCTATATAGCCAATAAATAAAAATTATATATAGAGATACGACGACTATTATTACATTATTAGTACACGTTACTACATTGTATACATTATTTCTCTCTTTACAAGGTACAATTTAGTCATTAAGCAGACACTTTTATCCAAAGTAAGTACATGGATACTTTTCCCCCAGAGCAACGTAGGGTATAGTGACTTGCCCAGAGACACAACAACAGTTGGCCAGTAGGTATTCAAACCGGGACTCCCTGACCACTGAGCCACTGACGCCATACAGGAGCGAAGTTATTACATTATTAGCTAAGCAATGTTTTCTGTTTTCTGAAATTGTTCACATCTTCATCACTGTAGTTACATTGACCTTTGTAGTCTACTAACTGCCTTGAATACAGTAGGTGAATCACTGCACTAATTAACTTTCCTGATTTTAATCACACAGATGAGATTGCTGAAGTTGATACATTTCCTACATCCGGAGAACCAAAACAGGAAGACTCCAAAGATAAGGACTCTCACCATTGCCCCCAATGTGAACAATGTTTCCTATCGATGTCGCTGTTAAAAAGACACATTAACATACACACAGTAAAGAAGCACTGTGGGAAGAGTTTCATTTCATCATCTGATCTTACCAGTCATCAGAGAGTTAACACCAAAAAGGTGAAACCTTTCTTTTCTGATTTTGGAAAGAGTTTCTCCCAAATAGGTAGCCTTAAAGCTCACCAGTCCATGCATACTGGAGTGAAGCCTTACTCTTGTTCTGAATGTGGGAATTGTTTCTCTAAATTACATCACCTTAAACATCACCAGCGCATACATACTGGTGAGAAGCCTTATTTCTGTTCCGAATGTGGGAAGACTTTCTCTTACTCAAGTCACTTCAAAGTTCACCAACGAATTCATACTGGAGAGAAACCCTACTCCTGTTCTGACTGTGGGAAGAGTTACATTTCATCATCTGAACTTACTGTTCATAAGAGAATGCATACAGGAGAGAAGCCTTACTCCTGTTCTGACTGTGGGAAGAGTTTCTCTAAATTAGATAACCTTAAAGTTCACCAGCGCATACATACTGGAGAGAAACCTTACTCATGTTATGACTGTGGGAAGTGTTTCTCTAAATTAGATCACCTTAAAGTTCACAAGCGCATACATACTGGAGAAAAACCTTACTCCTGTTCTGACTGTGGGAAGAGTTTCTCTCAATTATCAGACCTTAAAGGTCACAAGCGCATACATACTGGAGAGAAACCTTACTCCTGTTCTGTCTGTGGAAAGAGTTTCTCTAAACTAGATAGCCTAAAACATCACCAGCGCATACATACTGGAGAGAAACCTTACTCCTGTTCTGCCTGTGGGAAAAGTTTCATTTCATCATCTGAACGTACTATTCATCAGAGAATTCACACAGGAGAGAAGCCTTACTCCTGTTCTGACTGTGGGAAGAGTTTCTCTCGATTAGGCGTCCTTAAAGCTCACCAGCGCATACATACTGGAGAGAAGCCTTACTCCTGTTCTGATTGTGGGAAGAATTTCTTTAGATTAGATCACCTTAAAGTTCACCAGCGCATACATACTGGAGAGAAGCCTTACTCTTGTTCTGCCTGTGGGAAAAGTTTCATTTCATCATCTAAACTTACTTGTCATCAGAGAATGCACACAGGGGAGAAGCCATACTCCTGTTCTGTCTGTGGAAAGTGTTTCTCTCGATTAGGCAATCTTAAATTTCACCAGCGAATACATACTGGAGAGAAATCTTACTCCTGTTCTGACTGTGCGAAAGGTTTCAATCATTTAGTTTCCCTCAAAACACATCAGCGGATACATACTAGAGAATAACCTTTGTTAGGAATGTAGGAAGTGCTTTCTGACATAATTTGAACATACTATTTATCATAGAGTACACACAGAAGAGAATACTCTCATCTTGTTCTGCCTGTAGGAAGAGTTTCTCTGAAATCAAATACTGTACAGGAGGAGGAGAGACTTTGAATTATAAATCACATGCTCACTAAAAACATCTGGACAGTTCAAGGACATCTTGGGGATAATTGTGGTTCAAGTGATGGAATAAGGTTTCACTATAAAAAGAGGGGAAGGATGGTCATTGTTGTGCAGTAAGATCTTGTGATAGATCTATTAAATCCATCTATTTTATACTATCCTCATTTTCTTTGACCACAAATTAAATTTATGTATTTTTTTGATCTATTAAGATCTTTCTTAGGAATGACTAGAATGCTTTTATTGATAGTCTTTATAGCATTTCACATGATACATTTCTGCTGAATGGGGACAGAGAACTTTAATGTAGTTTTATCAGATTAGATCTGTTTCCTTGTTATTAGATTGAATTGCTTCTCACATGTTGGTATTTGGACAAATAACTGTGTTTTAATAGTCTTAGAGGATGTGTTCGTGTAGATATAGATATGTATACAGTGGATATAAAATGTCTACACACCCCTGTTAAAATGCCAGGTTTTTGTGATGTAAGAATGAGATAAAGATAAATCATGTCAGAACTTTTTCCACTTTTGATGTGACCTATAATTTGAACAATTCAATTGAAAAAAAAACTGAAATCTTCGAGGGGGAAAAATGAAAAATAAAAACCTTACAATAACTTGGTTGCATAAGTGTGCACACCCTCTTATAACTGGGGATGTGGCTGTGTTCCGAATTAACCAATAACATTCATACTCATGTTAAATAGAAGTCATTACACACCTGCCATCATTTAAAGTGACTCTGATTAATCACAAATAAAGTTCAGCTGTTCTAGTAGGATTTTCCTGACATTTTCTTAGTTGCATCTCAGAGCAAAAGCCATGGTCCGCAGCTTCCAAAGCATCAGAGGGATCTCACTGTTGAAAGATATCAGTCAGGAGAAGGGTACAAAAGAATTTCCAAGGCATTATATATACCATGGAACACAGTGATGACAGTCATCATCAAGTGGAGAAAATATGACACAGCAGAGACATTACCAAGAACTGGACGTCCCTCCAAAATTGATGAAAAGACAAGAAGAAAATTGGTCAGGGAGGCTTCCGAGAGGCCTACAGCAACATTAAAGAAACTGCAGGAATTTCTGGCAAGTACTGGCTGTGTGCTACATGACAACAATCTCCCGTATTCTTCATATGAATGGGCTATGGGGTAGGGTGGCAAGACGGAAGCCTGTTCTTAGAAAGAAAAACATCCAAGTCCGGCTGAACTTTGCAAAAACAAACATCAGGTCCCCCAAAAGCACTTGGGAAAATGTGTTATAGTCTGATGAAACCAAAGTTGAACTTTTTGGCCATAATTCCAAAAGGTATGTTTGGCTCAAAAACAACACTGCACATCACCCAAAGAACACCATACCCACAGTGAAGCATGGTGGTGGCAGCATCATGTTTTGGGGCTGTTTTTCTTCAGCTGGAACCGGGGCCTTAGTCAGGATGGAGGGAATTATGAACAGTTCCAAATACCAGGCAATTTTGGCACAAAACCTTTATGCAACCAGGTTATTGTGAGTTTTTTATTTTTCCCCCTAAAATATTTCAGTTTGTTTTTCAATTGAATTGTTCACGTTATAGGCCGCATTAAAGGTGGAAAAAGTCTGACATGATTTCTTTGTCTCATTCTTTTACATCACAAGAACCTGGCATTTTAACAGGGGTGTGTAGACATTTTATTTCCACTGTATGTGTGTATACATGTATATGTACAGATGGGGGACAAATTAACAGGAAAAGACAAAGTATCTCAGTTAGATGTTGGGCCACGAGCCACTAGAACAGCTTCAATGTGTCTTGGCATGATTCTACGAGTCTCTGGACTCTACTGGAGGGATGGAACACCATTCTTCCAAAAGAAATTTCCTCATTTGGTGTTTTGATAATGGTGGTGGAGGGCGCTGTCTAAAACATTGGTCCTTAATCTCCCATAGGCGTTCAATTGGGTTGAGATCTGGTGACTGTGAAGACCATAGCATACTATTTACATAATTTTCACACTCATCAAACCAATCAATACCCTCACATGTCCTGTGGATGGTGGCATTGCCATCCTGGGAGAGACCCAACAAGGAACCCTCTATCAAAGTCGTTTAGGTCCTTTCCTCTTCCCATCTTGATTCAATTTTTGGGTCAACTAGGCCGGCTTAGCATTTTTATATATGCCACAGAGCATCATAGCATGTTAATTCCTTAATTGTGTCAGTATGCTTGTATGCAAGCGCCTGCATTTGTTCCTCCACTTTTTAAAAAACTTTTTTTCCAGTTTTTTTTAACTCGTCTGTATATATGTATTGCAGCTGCAACTCAGCCAACACAAGATGTGAAGAATGTGTCTGAGAACCAAGTGGGCCATCCTCTTTTTATTGTGGAGCTGATTGAGAGAATGCCAAGAGTGTGCAAAGCTATCATCTAGGCAAAGTGTGGCTGCTTTCAAGAATCTAATCTAATATGAAATGTTTAGACTTTTTTTGTTACTACATGATTCCATGTGATATTTTGTAGTTTTGATGTCTAAACTATTATTCTACAATGTGGAAAATAGTAAAACTAAAATACCCCTGAATGAGTAGGTGTCCAAACGTTTCACTGCTACTGTATATATGTGTGTATTTGCATTTATCATACCTCATTTGTAATATAAAAAAACTTTAATTCTCGGAGTGTTGAATTAACATAGATTTTTTTGTTCCGACCTGTGTCCTGTGTTAATCTATGTGCATGTCGTTTTACCTAGATAAGGATCTGAGGGTTGTAGCCCAGGCTAAGAAATCCTTATTTGTGTCTATGGTGGAAGATAATGTCAGGGAAAATACATGTGGTTTTCTGGGGATGCCATCCAGATGGTGAATCCTTGATGACGGGATTGTTGTAACTTTCCATAGCTGTTGCTGGGTCCTGTTAGCGAGGTATACTGGTGCTGGTCATATAATTAGAATAACATCAAAAAGTTTATTTATTTCAGTAATTCCATTCAAAAAGTGAAACTTGGA
>JACXGI010016054.1:0-16515 GCA_016801175.1 Esox masquinongy | reverse complement strand
ATCCACTTATCCATCCATTTAGACATTCATCCATCCACTTATCCATCCATTTAGACATTCATCCATCCACTTATCCATCCATTTAGACATTCATCCATCCACTTATCCATCCATTTAGACATTCATCCATCTACCGTCACCTTTGCCATCTGCATCCTCCATGGTTCCTGCGAGAGGGACAGTGAGTCCTGACACAGGGTCCATCTGAGATCCCAGGACCGGAACCATCAGACCAGAACCCTGTGGGTCAGGATACTCCATACCAGGCAGCGCCGGCAAGGAAAGATCAGTACCGGGAAGACAGATCTCTCCTAATGTAATACGAAACAGAGTGTAATGTCCCTTAGCTCTTAATCACTTTTACCCACAAAGCAGTGGGTAAAAGGGCCTATTCATTCATTCTTTTTTTTCAACTTCTCTGTCAAGGCAGGCCTAAACGTAATGCCCCCCCCCATAAAAGATCCCCCAAAGATACAAAGTACCAGCAAAGCACCGCTCAAACGACTAACCTTGGACACCGCCATCCTGGGCGACGGCACATGCCCAGTCCAGCAAGGTCTCGAGATGGCACAGCAGCTGCAGCCGGCAGTGCAGCCCTTTCCCCCAGGCCTGCTCCAGCTCCCCGGCTGCAGCCTGGATCCGACCCTGCCGACCCATCTCCCCGGAGCCCGGGTTCTCCCTGACCGTACGTAGGACGCCCACCAGGTGGAGACGGGCCGCCAGAGTCCGGCCGTCCAGTAGAGCCTGGAACCCGCCAGAATGAGGCACCGTCTTCCCGGCTTGGACGCTGCCGCCACCCACCCTGACGGGCCTGCCGCTCAGGGGCTCGATGATGGCCTCGCCCAGGAGCACACCGCCCACTGGAAGCACAGCTCCTGGAGGTAGGGATATGACATGATGCATACGGCTAGGAGTATTTTCAGGGCTCAGAACAAGTGTTAAGATAAAACATCCTGGTCATAATAATAATTGAACCAACAGTAAAGAGAAAGAAATAAGCCATTATCATTTTAGCAGAGCTACTGCAAGTGATGTATCCTAAATATTCTACTTCACGGCGTGATGAACAGTGTTGTCTTTGCACTATCAACACCGGAAATTAGAGTTGGGTTGGATAGTTAACAACAACCGGTACTTAGTGGTTTTTCTTTTGCCGTTTCCTGCCTTTCCTTCCTTTCTCACCCTATACCAAGATGGCCTTAACACACCACCCAATGAGCTGTACAGAGCCGTAAGCACGCAAAACAAAAATGCACACTCAGAAGGGGTGTTTTCTTATGACTTCAATGCAGGAAAATCCAAAATCCTTGATACAAGGCCCATCCCCACCCTTATGTTGAAAAGAGGCCACAGAGGCCCCTATTCGTCTGCTTCCTGACTACTAGCAAAAACTCAGAGTAATGAGCAGTTAAGCATTCAGTACAGAGGTGGTCATATAAAGCAGATACTAAACTACTAGACTGTTTTGCATACACAGACTGGATAATGTTCTCAGTTACATTAAAGAACATTGAAGTTTACCACAGCAGTCCCTGGCTTTATTAGTTGCATCCATCAATGACATTGTTACCACAGTGACCATACATACATGTCCCAACCAGAAGCCTTAAAGTAGAACAGACACCATTATAAGTACTTTTCAGATCTGGAGAAAAAGGAAATCATAATATATGAAAAATATATCAAATAACAGTTGTATGCTGCTTAATTTGCTTTTTATGAGTTTTGAATGGTCTCTGTTTGGCTGAAAATGTTGCATCATGTGTTGCAGACACAGGCAATTTTCTAGCTTTACATATGTATATTATCTGTGGATTGAAAGCAGGTGGGGGCAAAAGCATTTGTTAGCAGTCTAGTTGCGGATGGAGTACATTTTTGACAAGCAGGAAAAGTTTGTGGGTTTGTCTACAGTTCTCTATTTTAGATTTATAATTCTGGAAAGCCTGGATCTTGTCAAGGTTGTTGGATTAGGACTGGTATCTTCCCAGTCCTGATCCAACTCCCGTTTTAACATGTTTACAGTAAAACATTTAGAGGAATTTTGTGAGCTGAGCGAATGCTTTTCTAATTATAAGTCATGCTTTTGCTATTGGCTGTAAACCAACAGTTCAGTGAATGAGATGGTGAACTTGCTAATTGTCATACTGCAGCTGTGACTGCACAGAGTTCTGTGTATAGTTCTAGACTGACAAGTTTTTACTTGTTTTTATTCAGTACAGTGTCCGAACTCACATCCACTTCCACACTCCACATTTCTAAAGAACTCCCACAAATGAACTCTGCTCAGGGGCGTGGCCACATGGGTGGCAACTGCCTCCCTTGAAATGAGCCTTGCCACTCCAATTGCCATCCCAACACTGACCTTAAAACCATAATAATATAAGTAATAATAAAGTTGTAGCTCACATTATCGTTGATTAAAATATTATCTCAACTTAATAATTAACTACCACGCTCAAAACATCCCGCAATGGGAAACAAAATGTAGATGCAGATTTCTAATCACTTCCTATGACATTTCATGTAAGATTAATGAATCATATTTAGCTGATGTTGAGTTATCATTATTTCTGAGTAATCTGCGTTCTAGGTACTGTGTCCAAAATCTCACACATATTACAAACTACAGAGCTAATATGAAGCCTTTCTAATAATGTTATTATTTGGCCATTCATGTTGTTACACAATCACAGCTTAGATATTCTGCAAATGGAATTTTGTCCTGCTTATAAATGATATGGCGCCACCCCTTACTGTGCTCTTGCCCCCCCCCCCACTTGCCACCCCATATCTAAAATCCTGGAATATGCTACTGACTATGCTTCATTCCAAAACATTCTATGAAAGTCTAAAATGCGAAAATGACCACATCAATGTGATTGCTTGTCAAAAAATGTTACAAAGTCCGTCACGTGATTACTGTGTGTGTATTTTAAATGTTTCATATATGTTTTCATGTTGTTAAAGTCATGTCAGTTTTACTTTAAACTCATGATTTTCACTTGGCTAAAGATCAGAACTGCTGCTTTCTTTTTTTCAGAGCCTCATGACTGTTCTAAAATTTCCCCCCCGTGTAGAGGCCAAGTACCCCAAGGGGTTCTAGCACCCCTGGTTGGGAACCACCGTCTTAACACTGTAGCCAAAAATATTTTAAAAGGCTGGTCATGGTTCACATGAACTGATGACAACAGTTGAAGGCCGGATCACTGATGACAAGGCAACCTGTAGCGAGGTCAGAGACCTGGCAGTGTGATTCCAGAATAAAAGTCTCTCCCTCAACATCAACAAGAGAAAAGAAGTAATCATGGCCAACCGGTAAATAGAGGGAGCATGGCCATGTTCACATCAAAGTGGAGAACGTGCAGCATCTTCACAGGCAGTATCACCACGAATTGTGGGAACTGCACCGCATTAGCTCATAAGGGGCTTTGCCCACGCTTGTGTGTCTGTTTGCAGTGATGCCTTTTGAGGGACAAGGCTGAAGGAATGGGAACCATTTTACATTTCCTGGACAGATGAATGTCATAGCTGTAGGCTAATTGTTCAAATATACTTTTTGGAATCGTCTTTCTGGAAGATTCAGAAAGCTCCCAGCTGGGTCAGCCCTGCCCCTACACCCCCCCCCCCCTCTTTGGGTCCAATAGAGGAGGCATTTCTGGGCTCCCAGGGAGCACCTCAGGGTGGAGGCCCATTGCAGAACAGAAGAGGAAGCAGAGGAATATGGACAGGAGTTGGAGGGTGTCAGGGCCACCAAAATGTCAACCACCAACATCCATTCTACCTAAACCACCACTGAGAGGCCCCTCCAGAGACAAACTGCCTCCACATTAAAGGGGCTTGTCTTTTGAGTGGTCCGTTCCGTGTTTCTCCTCATTACAATTTATAAACATCGGAGTGAAAAAGCAGATATTTAGGGTTGATATTGGATAAATAGAAGTATTTATAAGTATAAATATGTATTTACTCCCGATTACACATTAAACATTGAAACAAATATATGATGCTTGAATCTCTGAAAACTTGTTAAATAGTCTGATGGACTGAATGTCCATGTGAAGGTGTGTATGTCCCTGCTCACTGGCTCCATCTGCTGGCCATCTACTACATTGGTCTAGAAATTAGGCATAAAAAACACCTTTTTCATATAATTAGAAACATCTTTCCATTCTTTTGTGTTTAGTTACACTAGCAGAAAAAGTAACATGGTGCCTGGAATGGGATTTCACTTTGCTCATGGATGCTGCATCATTGCACATTTGCTGGAATTGGCCACTGGAGGGACTAGTTAGCCCCTACACCCACTATCATTTTAATTCGCTCAGCTTTTGGTACACTTGTGTAAATAGCGGAGGCATGTGAACACTTCAAACGGAAAGCCAAGGGTGGAAAGGTTTCAGATTGGATTTTGCAATAGACCTGTCAGATGGACTGTGTCTTTTGTTTCTCTGTTTTCTCTGGCGCAAGACCAGGCAGGCTAAAGTCTTCAGCAATGAGATGGGACGGCTCCCATAGGACCCCACAGGCTTGAGAGTCCTATTTCCTATTTCGTTTTACAGCTTGTTTTGTTTTTAACACGCCGCTAAACAGTTTAATTGTCCAGTCTATGGGAGGAATCAGAACAAATGCTTTTTTTAAATTTGTTGTTTAGCTGGGGCTGCAACTCTGATTCACCTGTCATTAAAAGTCTTGGGAATGTTCCCTGAGGGAGGTCTGCTTTGATTGTTTAATTTGTGTTATTTCTCATTGTCACATCTTTACTCTTTTTTTGCAGAGCGAAGCAAGTTCTTAGCTGGGCAGCTCTTGTGCTTTCCGATGGTACTTTTTGGATTAAGGATTCTTTATTTTTACCCTACAAATAAACACCAGATTTATGCAGAGCTTTTGATATGATGGATTGGTGCGCCATTACTCCACTTTCAGCCAGATCACTCTGTAGCTCCTTCAAAGTTATTGTTGGCCTCTGTTGCTTCCCTTACAAGTCTTGTTGTTTTAGAGCTCAGTTCTGAGGTACAGCCTTTTTTGGCAGGGCCTGGGCAGCTTTAATTTCCTAATTATTGCTCTAACTGTGCTCACTAGAATATCAAAATAATGTTTTAAAATAAAATAGCAAAAAGAACGACATTTCAATGTGCCATTTGGAAATGTGTGTAATGTGAGTGAAAACTTTGCATGGCACTTTTTTTTTGCAAGTTAATAAACCAGTGTTATTGAAGTAACTAGTATTTTTCAAACATTTGAGCAGTTTCGGTATTATATGTCCAAAGAAGTTGGACATTTTCTCATCCTTGTTGTGCTGACCTGTTTTAGAGTCCAGACTGACACCTGCTGTCAGCACCACATTTCCTGTCCTGGGGTCCAACATGGGGGAGCCCACCTGGATTGGCTGGGACAGGTGGGTAAAGGGGCACACGTGTACACCTCCAAGGGGGTACACCAGCCCAGTCTGGGGGTGGATGGTTACAGCTAAAATCGGAACCAGAAGGCCTGTTTCTGGGTCACACATGGGTCCCCCTAGCAGCAGTCGTTGTCCTGGGCGAAGACCCCTCAGTCGGACGGTCACAGGCTGGGTTGAATGTGGAGAAAGGGGGTACGGCACGAAGGGCAGCAGGGGAAAGTCCCATTTTCTCATGTCCCCTGATAACCAGAAGGAATAGCATACTCAAAAGACCTACATAGCGTCAGTCATAACTTTTCCTTTAATTTGAGACAATGGGTTATCTTTAAGATAATGTAAAGATTACGTAGTTATCTTTTCTAAGCTGGTAACCTTTAACTGTTGACCGTAATATGGTTTATACGTAAACGTATTATATTCCAATGTGTTCCTATGCTCACTTGCTAAAAGCAAAATACGTATGCATGTACCGTAGCTCAGGTTTTTTTCACATTCACTCTATGCTGCTGTCCCACGTGTAAAGTCTCGTTTCATTTATTTAGATTCTGTTCTGGGTTTTATATTGTGCACTGTTTTCTAGATGTGCATCCACAAACGGCCATTTGAACTATTGATTATGGTTGCTGTTGTTATTTTCATGTTACATGTTCTCATTATGTTACATTGTTTGGCAACTGGTAACGTCGGCGTTTGGCTTCAACCCGCCATAACATCTGATAACCTGTGTCTGGGACCCAGGCACTTTGACCACACAGTGCTGTCGAATCTCACCCGCACATGAGTCTGTTGTGAGGACCAGTGAAGAGCTGCCCGGGTCGTAGCCCACGTTGCCCGCTATGGGTAGCAGTCGGCCCGTCTGAGGGTGGATGAAGAAGTCAGGTGGCACTGGCATGCTGTGCCCGCTCGCCAGGAGCATGTGGGTGTGGGGTTTGGGTGTTATGAGACCCGTGATAGAGTCTATATGGACAGCCTCGGAGGAACACACTGATCCGTCAGGAGCTGGAAGGAATCAGAATGTCAACGAGTATTTCAGCAAATTCAACTCAAGTCTCTCGAACAACCACAGCCGTGCCAACAATTTAAAATGAATCTGACTTGGAATGTAGCCTGATTCGCGTTATATTTCCCTTGGCTCGCAATTACATCTTTCCACCACAAGGTGGTGTCAATGCGCACTCGACACATCAACCAAGACTGCTCACGTAAAGAACTACAGGGCCATCTAACTCCAGTGATATAAAACAGGCGTTACCTTTCAATCATTATGCCCGTTGCAGTACGAAAACCATTCTCACCCAAGATGTCCTCCTTGCTGAGGACTGTGCCTGTGCGGGGGCACAGTAACTTAGCACCCATGGCCTCTCCCAGGACTGCCCAAGCCCCCTGTCGCTGGCACTCCCCGGACACCTGCTCTGCCATCTCAGATGCCAGGGACATCACCCACTGGACAACACTGCATTATAAGACAGGGACCAGAGATTTTGCTCAACAGGTCTAAGGTCTAAACTTTTCGTGGTCACTTACAGTGAGGGAAAAAAGTATTTGATCCCCTGCTGATTTTGTAAGTTTGCCCACTGACAAAGAAATGATTAGTCTATAATTTTAATGGTAGGTTTGTTTGAACAGTGAGAGACAGAATAACAACAACAAAATCCAGAAAAACGCATGTCAAAAATGTTATGAATTGATTTGCATTTTAATGGGTGAAATAAGTATTCAAACCCTCTGCAAAACATGACTTAGTACTTGGTGGCAAAACCCTTGTTGGCAATCACAGAGGTCAGACGTTTCTTGTAGTTGGCCACCAGGTTTGCACACATCTCAGGAGGGATTTTGTCCCACTCCTCTTTGCAGATCTTCTCCAAGTCATTAAGGTTTCGAGGCTGTCGTTTGGCAACTTGAACCTTCAGCTCCCTCCACAGATTTTCTATGGGATTAAGGTCTGGAGACTGGCTAGGCCACTCCAGGACCTTAATGTGCTTCTTCTTGAGCCACTCCTTTGTTGCCTTGGCCGTGTGTTTTGGGTCATTGTCATGCTGGAATACCCATCCACGACCCATTTTCAATGCCCTGGATGAGGGAAGGAGGTTCTCACCCAATATAAGACGGTACATGGCCCATCGTCCCTTTGATGCGGTGAAGTTGTCCTGTCCCCTTAGCAGAAAAACAGCCCCAAAGCATAATGTTTCCACCTCCATGTTTTACGGTGGGGATGGTGTTCTTGGGGTCATAGGCAGCATTCCTCCTCTAAACACAGCGAGTTGAGTTGATGCCAAAGAGCTCGATTTTGGTCTCATCTGACCACAACACTTTCAACCAGTTCTCCTCTGAATCATTCAGATGTTCACTGGTAAACTTCAGATGGGCCTGTACATGTGCTTTCTTGAGCAGGGGGACCTTGTGGGTGCTGCAGGATTTCAGTCCTTCACGGCGTAGTGTGTCACCAATTGTTTTCTTGGTGACTATGGTCCCAGCTGCCATGAGTTCATTGACAAGATCCTCCTGTGTAGTTCTGGGCTGATTCCTCACCGTTCTCATGATCATTGCAACTCCACGAGGTGAGATCTTGCATGGAGCCCCAGACCGAGGGAGATTGACAGTTCTTTTGCGTTTCTTCCATTTGTGATTTGTGAATAATCGCACCAACTGTTGTCACCTTCTCACCAAGCTGCTTGGCGATGGTCTTGCAGCCTATTCCAGCCTTGTGTAGGTCTACAATCTTGTCCCTGACATCCTTGGACAGCTCTTTGGTCTTGGCCATGGTGGAGAGTTTGGAATCTGATTGATTGATTGCATCTTTGGACAGATGTCTTTTATACAGGTAACAAGCTAAGATTAGGAGCACTCCCCTTTAAGAGTGTGCTCCTAATCTCAGCTCGTTAACTGTATAAAAGTCACCTGGGAGCCAGAAATCTTTCTGATTGAGAGGGGATCAAATACTTCTTTCACTCATTAAAATGCAAATCAATTTATAACATTTTCGACATGAGTTTTTCTGGATTTTTTTGTTGTTATTCTGTCTCTCACTGTTCAAATAAACCTACCATTAAAATTATAGACTGATCATTTCTTTGTCAGTGGGCAAACGTACAAAATCAGCAGGGGATCAAATACTTTTTTCCCTCACTGTAGGCTGGTCCTGCAGATTTTTTTACTGGCCGTTATAAGTAGCTGATACATCACTGATTATATTTTTTTGCAAAGTTATGTAAAATAAAATACTGTAAAAACAGGGCATGGTGCCCTGAATTCAAGCTCAACACCTGTGGTCAATGATAGTGTAACTATATGACAGTGTAAAATAAAGAGCTGACCAATTAAAAGAGTATTGAAAAACCTTTCCTTATACACACAGCACGACAGAAATAGACAAGAGACACAAGTTCAGACGTAACTGTTGTGTGTGGTCATCCCAGAGAAGGTGGTGAGGGTTATCCACAACCTGGCCCAAGAGCCTCACACACTCTCTGATTCGGGCCCCAAAGGCCTTGTGGACAGTCTGCTGGGCCCTCAGCTCCATCCTTAGGACCTCTAGTTGGCGGTCCAGGAGATGCCTGAGCTGCCGTGCCAGGGACCTGCGCCTGACCACCTCCTGCTCCACCTGGTGATGGTTATGTGTAGACATGAAGGCTCAATTCCATCAAACGCACTTTGCATTATTTAACAGTATATTTCCATTGTCAAATGATGTCACCGACTGGTCTTTTGTACTGTATAAAACCTGGCCAAAACTGTTTTCGTTGGATCTTAGGGTGGAACAATTACAGTATCCAAGCATCACAGTCCCCTGAGCTAAAGCCCATTGAAAACCTGAGGGGAAAACCTGGACGAGCTTAAAAGGAAACCCCTCAAGCGAGGACCAAGAACTCTGAAAGGATTTGCATGGATAAATGTGTTCTATCAAACATTATGGGGGGGGGGCAGTTCCGCTTGATTAGGCTTGAAGTTTGCACTTCCGGGACTATTTCATTAGCTTCATTTGGTGCTTACACTGTATTCATAATTTTTCACAGTTCAGGGCAACACACACCTGTCTTCGTAGCCTCTCGTACCCTTCTCTGGTTTTCCCCGTCGCAGACCAGCCAGAACGCAGCTGGAGCCCCTTCAGCTTGCCCATCACCCCCTGATACAGGTCCTTCACCTGCAGACATAAACGCGCTCACGTGCTCAAAAATACATGCACACAAACAATGGAAAAGAACATCATGGTTGTGTATCCAACAGAAGGTTTACAAAGACCGTCAGAGTCACACTCCCCCTTTTTCCTAATTATCAGCTCAGCTCCCATGAGGTGGTGGGGGGAGGTGGTAATAGTAACCAGCCAAAATTCTAACCACAAACTGGAAAAACAAATGCGGTGAAACATCGGTGCAACTAAGATACAAAACAGGCATTCCACACAAGATGAGAAGAAAGCTCAATATTACAGTCACCAAATATATTTAGCATGGTATGGGGGGGAGGGGCTTACAGTACCTATGAACAAACACACCGTAAAACTGTGTTATCGTCTCAAATTGATTATCATTTCACAAAGTGTTTCGTTTTCAAGCTGTCACATTAAACAGCAATGAGTTTGTAAGATAATGCTGCTAAAATTATTATAAAATGGAATCCAGATTGCGCTATACACAGTATAAACCCACAATGACATTGTTATTCCTGGTACGCGTGTGCAGGGTTGTACCTCTCCTCTGAGCTGGCCCAATTTAGCGGTTACTGACAAACTGTGATTCAGCAGGATGCTGTAGAATGTGTCGGTGTTGAAGGCCTCCACGTCCACTTGATGCTCATAGTCCCAGAAGTCATCTACAATGTAAATAGCAACATTTACACGGCAGAATTGCAAAATGTTTTGAGTGTAGTGTCTGTGGCCGTTGATACCATATTGTGCGCCAGTGCTTGGTTGCCTTGATTTTGCCATCACGACATTGTGGAATTCCAGTGCAATGGGTCGCTCACACTATATACCCGGGGGTTTTCTGAAGCACTAAGGTGCACAGGTATTGCTAGGCTATAGTAATACTAGTAGTAGTACTGTATGAATGCTGTCTAATGTTTAAGTCATGGGGGAGGAGGGAGGACGTTATGCTGTAGTGTGCCTTGCTGTAGAGAGGCCACTGTCGTGTTGGCCTGGAGTTTCCTGTGGTGCTTCCGTAACGCCGTCACTTTGGAACCCTTTGAGGAGTAGTCGTCCATGGGGTACTGGAGCTGGGAATTGCGGTACCGGGCCCTGTGGGACGTCTTCTCCGGCCAGCCATACTCCCGGAACAAAATCTGCACATGGGGAAAACAAGTATTTATGACCTACTTAGTTGTGTGAAGAATGGGCATGAGCTCTACTCCACTAGAAGATAAAAGACACTCCACTAGAAGATAAAAGTTGAGTGTGGTTGCCAACAGTGCACAGTGTGTTTGTGTGTTTGTGTGTCTTTCTGTCTGCGTTTGTGTGTGTGTGTGTGTGTGTGTGTGTGTCAAAACCCCAATGTGCCCTCACCAGCAGGGTTACACACAGGCTGATGATGAACACAGCGCCAAGCAGCAGCCCTCCTGTCACAAACCAATCAGGGCGCAGGAGCAGGTGCTGTCTCTTAGCGATGCCCATCCTGGTGAAATGACGGGGGACGGTGTGGAAGAAAGTCCCCGCCTCGTAGCATTGTACTCCCGCAGGCATCACCCTCACGTACTGCAAGGCAAGACGTTGGCCACGCGTGCTCGACTCGGTAGAGTAATATATCCCCGTTATCAGTTTACAGTTGAACACTGACATAATATGTTTCACTACATTTACCTTTTACATTTCACTGATCTAGCAGATGTTCTTATACCGCCCCACTTACAGTTTAAACCCGTTAAGATAGCTAAGTGGGACAACCAGTCACCTGAGTAATAGTGACTACATTTTACACAAAGAAGTAGTTATCAACCGAGTCAGTGCAAACATTACTAACGAAAATCAATCGTTTTAGCTTTGTTTAGATCTAAGTCAGTGTAGGTGTTTACACAAAGGACATCAATAAAGATAAACTGTGCTGAAGTTCACAGCAATTGCACCTTTCACCTAATTTGACGGTTACATTGGAACATGGAAGGCTCTGATCGAGCAAACAGGGCAACAGGGTTCGGTGGACATCTAAGTGAAATGACCTTGGTACCATATGCTTGTGTGGATGCCTGCTGAGTTTAAAGGCATACACCCCAGGTTGAGTGAAGACCATGGAGAAGAGTGTCGGGGGGTTTCTGGACAGTGTCATGTCCTCAGCCAGTCTCCTCAGAGGACCCCAGTCAAAGTCACTGTTGGTGTTATACAGGTTCTCTCTGGAAAACAAGGCAAAAAGGCTTCAAACTAATTGAAAGTGCTTTAAAGAATCAAGAAACTACTTGTCAAGTGAAGAGATTGGATTTGCAAAGCATGCTGTCATACATACAATAAGTGTTTCTAGAAAGATAATTCATTCACCATTTTTGCTGAATGTTCTGAATTCCCTATAGATTTCTTCCCTATAGAATTCCCTATAGTCACTTCAGATAAATAAATACTATCTTTATAGTACTATCTTTATACTATATTTGTAATAGAATGTCATAGTCCAAATGAAATTATTAAGTTGCTATTGGTTCTGCATTACAATATAAACTGTTGAATTATAAAAAGACTTTTGGGCCAAAACATTTTGGGAACCCCTGCTGTTTCCAGTTAATGTCTGACTGACTTACATGTCATACTTGGGGTAGAGTTGCCTGTTGACGGTAAACAGCAGAGTGTCTCCCAGGTGTAGACATGCAATAGGGTTCAGGACACCCACAGAGCTGGAGTTCCTGTTTCCTCCCCAGACTGTTGCTCCTGGTGCAGCAAAGCATCATGGGGGTAAATTAAAGAATGAATAAATAAATAAAAAAGTAAACGGAGAATAAATTAATGAACAAACTAATGAAAAAATGAGTGTAAGAATAAGTTAATGAATGAATTAATAAATGTTTGCCGTAAATTTGTATGTCCATGAGATTATGTGGAGCAAACAAGAAATCTTAATGCTAGCTTTCAAAGTGAACAGTTAAACCACTGTGATGTCGAGCAAACTAAGAATTGTATCGCAGTTGGCTGCTTTAAAATTGTATGTTGCATCCACATCTTGTATCAGGAAATTATTCTATAATTTAGTCTGATTTAGGATAGCTAACCTGTTAATGTGTGATGACCAGGGCTTTTCTCTGGAAATAACTTCTGAATCTCCCCTGGGATGGCATTGAGGAGACCTAGGAAGCCCGCGTCTTTCAAAACGCAGTCAAACGCACACACACCCCCAAACACACACGCACAAGCACAAACACACACACATTGCAGTTCGTCATTAGGGCCTGTTGATATTGTTTAGGTGCCATAAGGGCCTGATGATATTGTTTAGGTGTCATAAGGGCCTGTTGATATTATTTAGGTGCCATAAGGGCCTGCTGATATTGTTTAGGTGTCATAAGGGCCTGCTGATATTGTTTAGGTGTCATAAGGGCCTGTTGATATTGTTTAGGTGCCATAAGGGCCTGTTGATATTGTTTAGGTGTCATAAGGGCCTGCTGATATTGTTTAGGTGCCATAAGGGTCTGGTGATATTGTTTAGGTGCCATAAGGGCCTGTTGATATTGTTTAGGTGCAATAAGGGCCTGTTGATATTGTTTAGGTGCCATAAGGGCCTGTTGATATTGTTTAGGTGCCATAAGGGCCTGCTGATATTGTTTAGGTGCCATAAGGGCCTGTTGGTATTGTTTAGGTGCCATAAGCTCCCTACATTTGGCACATTAGTACATATATCAGGGTTTTTCTTTATTCCATTGTTTTTTTTTAATCTATTCACATGTTTGGCGAGCTGGCTAGTGTTTGTATTTAAAATATGAATATCAGCAAGAACTGCTTTTAATAAGATCTGATTAAGGTCCTTTTTGGAAATTACTAAGACTTTTGGGAAATTGCGAAGAGTTATTGTGGAGGCCAATTAAATCACCTTGCATTAACTCATGAAGCATTATCAGGCATCATCTCATCACCTAATCCCCTGACAACTCATCAACTCATCATATGGCAATACCATCAACAACCATCTACTGATAAAGTCCTAGTCCAGGTTATGACAATGTCTGTCTTTTATTTTGAAATTTGTGTTTTATACATTTTTTTGTTGTTACAGTTTTTTTCAGTCGCTTTGGTGCTATTATCAATACTATGGTGCAGTGTTTTAAAACTCTTAGTACAAGACTCCAAACAGATCATACTCGTAAATCATTAAATCTTGCATTCAAAACAACTGATTTTGCTTTAATTTGGTTTGTAAACAACTTTCACCTCAAGATCAGTGATTCAGCCACTAAGTTGTTGATTAAACACAACTAGTACATTTGTTAAGTCATCAAAACATAACATAGTGCAATTCTTTCAGTTAAATCATTGTAACAATCAGACCAAACAATGTAAGACACATGTTTCAAAATGATTGTTTGAAGGGGTAAAGGTAATCTGTTGACGTTTATTTCACTGTTTTCAGGTAAAACTCTGACTGTACATTACCTGTCACAACTGACAAAAAAGAATTTTCATATTTTCTAGTCCATAATCAAAAGTTTGATCAATGTAGATATCTTCTACAATCATTGATGCAAACAAGTAACTACTGCAATATTATTTTTTTTGTCTAATCAATTGTAAGAAATACCATCAGAAAGAAAGAAAAGAACTAGCAATGTTTAGCACACACTACACATATTTGCGTAAATTCTGTCTTCAGCATTTGACCATGATATCTTGTCCACAACACAACACAACACATGAAGAATCTGTATTTTTCATGCTCTGCAGGAAGAATCTTATGGCATGGCAAATCCAGACACTGGTGACATTGGTCACCGGTGATGTCATGACATGGCTTATCCATGAGCTGTAGCAGGGTGACATGCTCATGGGGATGGCGGTCATAGACCTTCCACCTCCATAATGAGGATTATGGGGACAGGTCTAGGCTCAGGAATCAGAGATTGGCCCAAAACCATTCCTGAATCACTTCTGAATGGTGGTTCCTAACATTACACAGTGTAACTAATTTTTATATTTTTTGTTCCTCGGTAGTAAGTGTTATTTCTTAATTGCTTATGTCTCAAAAGTATAGAAAATGGCAATTATTCCCCGCAAACCTTGCTTTTGTGACTAGGACAATGATATTTTGAAATTCACCTATTTCCAATGAGAAAACGGGCAAATTTGTGTCTTTTCGTTCACATTAAGTCAGAATAAAAAAAAACATTAATCTAAATTAACATGCATTTATACTAAAGTAATACAAACATGACTACAAAAGATTTAGAAGTGAATAGAGTGTCAAAATTTACAATTATAATGTAAATCACTTTCACAAAGCAGCCCACAAATGGTGAAATAATACCAAATATTTCTGTGAATAGTACCAAAGCGTCTGAAAAAAAATTAAAATTGTTTTATCATTCTGTTTCATTCTCATTTATTATAAAACCATTATCCACCACCCACTTGTGGTTTTATTGTGTTTTAAAAGGTAAAATATGTCCATAATCTATGCTCTATTATCTATATCTGTGCATGTCTATGTGTATCTATGATCTATCATCTATCTATATCTATCCATGTATATCTATGATCTATCATCAATATCTATGCATGTGTGAGCATATCTATGATCTATCATCAATATCTATGCATGTGTAGGCATATCTATGATCTATATCTACAGTCATGTGAAAGAATTAAGACACCCCGTGAAACATTTAGTGATGTTTGAAGAAATATGGACATATCAATCGTCAATCGTCCTTCAAACAATAACTATAGATAAAGGTGATGTAATTGAACCAAAAACAATGAAAATGTAACTGTTATCATTTATTTAACAACAAAATGAACAAAGATGCCAATCCCTGCTGAGGACAAAGTTAGGACACCCTGTGTCTGAATAGCTGGCATTGCCCCCTTTGGCTGAAATAACCTCCGTTAGACCTTTTCAATAATGGTCAACCAAACTTCAACATCAACTTGGTTTTTCCCACTTCTCCCTGCAGACCTTTTTAAGCTGTGTGATGTTTGATGGGTTTCTTGCATGCACAGCCCGTTTCAAATCACACCACAGCATCTCAATAGAATTAAGATCTGGGCTTTGATTTGGCCATTCCAGAACTCTCCATTTCTGTCTTTTGAGCCATTCTCTGGTGAATTTACTAGAATGTTTTGGGTCATTGTCATGTTGCATGGTCCACATTCACTTCAGCTAGATCTCGCCATGATGATACCACTCACTTCAAAAATCAAGAGCAAATCAAACTAAATGTCTGAGGTTTAAATAAGACAGGCTCCTCCAAAATCCTCTCTAACGATTTTCTAATCATTTGCAACTGATGTGGTCCATCTGCCTCTAATTTAAGGCATTTTCAGTTGTAATAAATGTGGGTTTGTCTTAACTTTGTCCTCACAAGAGAATTGCATTTCTATTGATTACATTTTACAAATTGTTTGTACATGACATTACTTGAGCTTTATTGTCGTTGTTATACTCCCTCCATCTCTAAAAATTGTGAAACTGAAGATCAAATGTCCATATGTTTAAAAATGTTGGAAAAGACAATGGTTGTCATGGGGTGTCCTATCTTTTGCACTTCTGTATCCATGTCTATGTATGTCTATGTATGTCTATGCGTCCATCATCTAACTCTCAATTACAACAAAGAGTATCTTGGGGGCTCACCACTTGTCTGCACTGTGTACACAGGAAGGGACATGCCGTGGCGGTGGGCATCACACCGCAAGGCCTCCTGGGAGTCCCAGCGTTTGAACACTCTGTCCAGCAGCACAACCCCTGAGATGATCACCTAATAGAGAAAACATTGGGTCTCACAACTGGGTCAGAGTTTTCCTCGGCTGTCTCAGGATTTCTCTCAGTCTCACCGGAGTAGATGATATCTACGTTTATTCAATGCATTGTCGGACATTATTCAGTGCATTGTCTTACATTTTTCAGTGCATTGTCTGACATTATTCAGTGCATTGTCTGACATTATTTAGTGCATTGTCTGACATTATTCAGTGCATTGTCTGACATTATTTAGTGCAT
>JACXGI010016053.1:0-16514 GCA_016801175.1 Esox masquinongy | reverse complement strand
GAGTCTTTGCATACTGTTACAGGGAGGCTTTGCATACTGGTAAAGGGAGTCTTTGCATACTGTTACAGGGAGTCTTTGGGTACTGGTACAGGGAGTCTTTGGGTACTGGTACAGCGAGTCTTTGCGTACTGGTACAGGGCCACATTTGGATCCATTTGTTGCTCAAGGACCGTAGACTCCATATTGGTCGTTGGCGAATATTGCTGGCAAGGCTTTAGATGTCACAGACTGGGCTCATTCCCAGACAGCAGGCAAAACTCCAGGGAAATGGCAGCCATTTTAACTCCCCTTCTCTGCTATCTCCTCCATTCTGCATACAGTGCAGGTCAGTTGGTTTCGTTTTATTTCATTCCAGTGGTGGAACACATGCTGTTAAGAGCTTTGGAAAAGCAGTATACGATTGCAGGTTTGTTAAAGAAGTCAGTGATGCTGTGCTTTGGCCACCCTCCTCCATCCTCTTTGATCCTTTTCTGTAGCAGAGGGTTTTGTGAAAGGCTCCGAGAGCGCGGTTGCGCACTAGGCTGCAAAGCACCGACAGGAAAGAACCATTTTAATTGGCTACACTAAGCACAGCTGTGTTTTGTTGTTTTCCTGAGAAAAAAAAACTTTTTGTTAGAAATGCAGACTGCAGTAATACTGAGGCAACACCTGAAACTAATTTCCAAAGTGTAAACATTGGGAACGCACACTATTCCCTTCATAGTGTGCTACTTCCAGCCAAGACCCATCAACTAAAGCACTACATAGGGAGTAGGGTGCTTTTTCGGACACGGCCCAAGCGCTGGATTTATTGAAGTGCATACCGGAGTCATCAATCTGATTCAATTTGGAGCAAGGGACTATTGACCTGTAAACTCGGTGAGAGAAAGTTGGAGCGTCTAAATATCAGCGCCGTCTCATCCGAGATGGGCCACCCATGTAAATATGCGTATTCACTGAGAGTGACTCCGCAGTCCTACACAGGGTGGAATGTCAAACAGATTCCTGCTCCGTTCAATTTGTGGGTACGTCCAGAGTGGCGACTCATCCCTGATGCGCGCCTCCTTTAGACCGTAGCTCTCGTATAGGGGAGAGTGTAGTGACCCATATACGGGTCGTACCATTTCCCTAGAAATTATTCAGTTGGGATGGGTTTTATTCACCTTCCCTCCTACTTTCCCTGTATAAATGGTTTACAACAGGGTTCTGGGGGGCTTTTTGTTATTTGGCTTTATGCAGGCCCCCTGGACGGTCCTTGAACATTCCCCAAGTCCTCCACAGTAGACTCATGAATGCTGGGGTAGTGAGTGGTATTTTCTTTTTTTTTTTCCTTTCATTTTCCCTGGCTCTCCGGAATTCACTGTCATAGAGAAAATGAAATCCACTTGAAACGGGGCCTTTTGGACCATTTCCCTGCCAGTACTGCTGCGTAATGAAATGAAATATGACACACCAATTTAATTACGGTTTCAGGAGGGCTTCACAATTGTCTTCCTTCATAGTAATGAATCAAGGTTTCGTCCTCCCTTTTACATACACTCGCTCTGCCTCTCTCCCTCTTTCGCTCTCTACCCTTTCCTCATTTTCCCTTTCTCTTCGCTCTCACTCTAAGCCCTTTCTAATTCATCCTCCCCGTTCTCTCTCCCTCTGTCTCTTACTCTCTATCCCTGTCATTCTCTCTTCATCTCGGTCGGCTCTCCAGTCGGTCGCCCCACTCAGTATTCCGTAAACAGCAGGTTTAGACTGTGTGGTGCTCCGTCTGTCTGTGTGTGTGTGTGTGTTTGGGGGGGGGTCAGCTCAGTGATCAGCTTTTAGACGTCACTCAGTTCTGAGGTTCCTCTCAGGTCTGGCCCAAACTAAATGAGGTGATACGACACCTGGGGACGCTTGTGGGTGCGGCTGTACATGAGAGACCAGGGAGAAGTGGGGAGCGGAGCCGGGTCTCTGCCCTTTTTTGTGCACGTGTGCGTGTGTGTGTGTTTGGGAGACATCACACACAACTTCCCTTCGACCCCCCCGGTGTTCTGTTGCACTTCCAAACCCCCCCCCCCACGACATTTTTCCCAGAGTCTATGCCAGGGCATCTCCAATCCCCGCAGAGAGTGCAAGCCTGCACATATACAGTGGATATAAAAAGTCTACACACCCCTGTTAAAATGCCAGGTTTTTGTGATGTAAAAGAATGAGACAAAGATAAATCATGTCAGAACATTTTCCACTTTTAATGTGACCTATAATGTGAACAATTCAATTGAAAAACAAAATGAAATCTTCGAGGGGGAAAAATGAAAAATAAAAACCTTACAATAACCTGGTTGCACCTTTCAGCACGACAACAACCCAAAGCATACATTCAAATCCACAAAAGCATGGCTTCACCAGAAGAAGATTAACGTTTTGGAATGGCCCAGCCAGAGCCCAGACCTGAATCCAAATTAAACATCTGTGGGGTGATCCGAAGAGGGCTGTGCACAGGAGATGTCCTCGCAATCTGACAGATTTGGAGCGCTTTTGCAAAGAAGAGTGGGCAAGTATTGCCACGTCAAAATGTGCCATGCTAATAGACTCCTACCCAAAAAGACTGAGTGCTGTAATAAAATCAAAAGGTGCTTCAACAAAGTATTAGTTTAAGGGTGTGCACACTTATGCAACCAGGTTATTGTGAGTTTTTTATTTTTTATTTTTCCCCCTCAAAGATTTCAGTTTCTTTTTCAATTGAATTGTTCAAGTTATAGGTCACATTAAAGGTGGAAAAAGTTCTGACATGATTTATCTTTGTCTCATTCTTTTACATCACAAGAACCTGGCATTTCAACAGGGGTGTGTAGACTTTTTATATCCACTGTATTGCAGTCCATTGCTGCCTTAAATACCTGCGCCACCCGAAATAACATACAAGAGGGAGAAAGCAAGGAGGAGGATAGTGGGCAGTGAAGCATCCGCAAACGTTGTGGATGGGATTAATGACAATGAACCGGGGGGACGACAACAAAGAGGACAAAGAAAGACAAAGAGGACTAAATTATCACATTTTGGGGGAAGATACATACATGTATAATATCCCAGAGTGCCACTGGTCATAGCCGAGGGAAGTAGGGGTGCCAGAGATTTGACCGCTGCCCAAGAGCTTGCAGGCGCCCAATCCACCAAACCAAGTCATTAGTTCGAGACATGGTACGCAATTCTGAGCCCACTGGCTCCACCCTTTACTACAGTGATCAAGACTAAATAGCAGCACTTCTGGGTATTGGCTTAGAACGCTGCTTCATTTGGGGCCCCTAAAAACATGTTTATATCTTTATCTGTTTGATGGATTTGAGTCACACTTATGAACACAATGTCCCAGTACTACTTGCACAGATTTGACAATACAATGCGTGAAATACACTACTGTTCAAATGTTTAGGGTCACTTAGAAATGTCTTTGTGTTTTAAAGTAAAGCACATTTGTTTGTCCATTAATATAATATTAAATTGATCAGAAATGCAGCATAGACATTATTAATGTTGAAAATGACTATTGTAGCTGGAAACGGCTGATTATTAATGGAATATCTACAATCCCGTTTCCAAAAAAGTTGGGATGTTGCGTAAAATGCAAATAAATACAGAAATGCAATGATGTGCAAATCATTTATCCCTTTATTTAATTGAAAATAGTACAAATACATCATATCAAATGTTGAAATAGAGTAATGTTATTGTTTTTGGAAAAATATATGCCCATTTTGAATTTGATGCCAGAAACACTTTTCAAAAAAGTTGGGACAGGGGCATGTTTACTGTGTTGCATCACCTCTTCTTTAATTAATTCTCTGTAAGCATTTGGGAACCGAGGAGACCAATTGCTGTAGTTTTGAAAGTGAAATGTTTTCCTATTCTTGCTTGATATAAAGGATTGCAGCTGCTCAACAATTCAGGGTCTCCTTTGTCGTATTTTTCATTTCATAATGCGCCAAATGTTTTCAATAGGGGAGAGGTCTGGACTGCAGGCAGGCCAGTTTAGCACCCAGACTCTTTTACTACGAAGCCATGCTGTTGTGATACAGGCAGAATGTGGTTTGGCATTGTCTTACTGAAATAAGCCAGGCCTTCCCTGAAAAAGATGTTACCTGAATGGCTGGATATGTTGCTCCAAAACCTGTATATATTGTTCAGCATTAATGGTGCCTTCACAGATGTGCAAGTCACCCATGTCACTAATGCGCCCGCATACCATCATGGATGCTGGCTTTTGAACCGTGCACTGATAACGAATCCGGATGGTCCCTCTCCTCTTTAGTCCGGAGGACACGGCGTCCATGATTCTCAAAATAATTTCAAATATTGATTCGTCAGACCACAGGACAGTTTTCCACTTCGCCTCATTCCATCTTAAATGAGCTTGGACCCAGAGAAGGCGGCGGCGTTTCTGGATCTTCGTTATATATTTCTTCTTTGTATGGTAAACTTGCATTTGTGGTTGCAGCAACGTACTGTGTTCACAGACAATGGTATTTGGAAGTGTTCTTGAGCCCATGCAGTGATTTCCACTACACAATTGTGTCTGTTTTTAATGCTGTGCCGCCTGAGGGCCCAAAGATCACAGCCATCAAATATTGGTTTTCAGCCTTTTCCCTTGCATACAGAGATTTCTCCAGATTCTCTGAATCTTTTAATGATATTATGTACCGTAGATGATGAGATCCCCAAACTCTTTATTCTTAAATTTTTGCACTATTTGCCCGCTCAGTCTGCAAAGATTACCCCAACTTTCTCGCTGGTCCGTATATCCATTTGCATTGACTTGTAATCTCCTCATTCTCCTTAAAAAATGTGCAGTATTATCCTCCCCACCCTAAACCACCCAGGACTAGCTTAGAGTATTTCGGACTCTTTCAGTAAGGAAAGGGGGGGACAAATCGTGTTCTTGTTTCAATTCAGTCTAACAAATGTTAGAGGCAGGATTCTACACAGTGCCCCTATAAAAAAGTGTAAACAATAAGAAATCCTAAGTGTTTTCAAGTCCGAGTGCCTGACAGGAGGCACAGAATGAACCTGTGTCGAAAGCATTATCTCAACAAATTGTGATAAACTCTATGCCAAAACAGACAAAGCCCTGCAGTGTGTCAACTGGAAATCTGTAAACACATTCATGTCTACTTCTACTCACTTCAAACAATTATTCCTAGAGCAACATTCAGACAGAATGGGCAGAAAGACAAACAGACACACACACACCCACACACACTCACCCACACGCACACGCACACACACACACACACACACACACACACACACACACACACACACACACAGGTCGTTATATCATTTAATCTCTGAACCCTGTCAACCAGTGCTTGTCGGCTTGTTGCATTGTTAACACCAGTGTCGCGGAGACAGAGCTGAGGATGAGGAACAGAGACAGGGACTCCAACCCAATCGGCACCCTGTTCCCTATGCAGTGCACTCCAATTAATCAGGTCCCGTGGGGTCAAATCTAGTGTGCGTGGTAGGGAACAGGGTCCAATTAGGCACGCTAACAGAGGACCAGTCAGAGGATTAAACAGCGTAATAACGCCAAAGGTCAGGGGCCGTCGATGCTGCAACGCAATCCTAATCAGATGCCTGCCGACAGTTAGTTCAGATAGGAAAGGTCAAATGAATACCAGACAATTAAAAACTGTATATGTCTGTTTCATTCCTTTCCTTACTCTTTTACACTATGTTATGACGCAGCACAGCCGAAAGAGAATAAATCACGACGAGCAAAGTGAGACAGGCGTTTTTCCATTCCGCACGTACTGTGATCAGGCAGGTGGTCCCATACAAACTCGCTTGGCAACGGCAATCTCTGATTCCATGCATCTGTCGATTTTCTAAGGCGTCAGTTGAGATGCTCTGGATCAGTGATTGGTTTCCCTCTGCACGTGTGCGTGTGCGCATGCACGTGTGGCAAGGGTTTACCGTAATGAAATAAACACCTCCCACCGCCAACTCTTAGTGGTGATTGAAGACTCATTAAGAAGGACTGGGCGGGGAGCATCTGACAGATTTAAGTTTGCCACTCTAATTGCTAACTCGCAACTTAGCGCACGATCATTGACTGGCTGAATTTATATTAAATGTGAATCGATGGGACTGCGTGGAGTCCTGTAATTGGTTTGCAGCAGCGGGCAAATGACATGTGTGCACGTGTAGTTACAGTCCTACATCTCAGGGTGGCTTTTATAAGAGGAGCGGTTTCTGACTCACAGCGAGCAAAGTGCTGCGCTTTCGAGCAAACGTGGCCAGTGGACGCCAAAGGCATACAGTGAACGAATGCACAAAAGTGTCCCACGAGAAAGGAGAAGAAAGATATTGAATACAATGCAAGACAGTTGATGCCAATAGCATCCTGGATGAACCAGGCTTTCTTTGACTCCATACTCCCACAAGGCCACAAAGCACTCCTAACACTACTACTAAGGAAATATACTGGCTTGTCTCTCTGGAGGCAACAGTTGACTTCAAGTCTCTGGGTTTGTGAGAAGGTTAACGGCGTAACAGTGGAAGAAGACTGTGCTATTGTTCTGCCACTCGCTTCCACTTTGCCTACCCATACAGAGCGCTAACAATTGCTAAAAGTGGGGGGAGAAATATTCGTAGACTTGGAATGATTGAGTAAATGTGGGAAGACGTCACCTTGGTTAATATACATAGTTATGCCTTGACAATTCTTTAGTGGTTTGGCCTTGATGGTCACTTCCTGTGGAGTGGAATGGAGGGGGGTGGGGGAGGGTTCTTGGATAATTTGAATAAGAATAGCGTTTAAATTGCCTGTATTATTCTTTTCAGTTATTTCTCCCAACAGAGCAGATATAGATGTGCAGGAAGGAAGTGGGCATGTTGAGACCATAAACCGGAGCAAATTTACAATCTCCAGGCTGACAGCAATGACTGCATTGAGACATTCTCCACATTGATAAATATTTAATTTGTCCATTTAGAGGTAGCCTACTGTACTGCTTGGATTGATGCACTAAATCTTACCATTGAGTGGTTTACAGTGATGCTGTCCAGAGTAGTACACTAGTAGTCCTCTCAAAATCTACCGGTGCTTCATTCGGCCGGACCGGTCAATAGGGAAATGTTTACCACCACAAATCAAGCATTCTTTCTGAAGTAACTCATTCGAGGCATTGAAACGGATGGTTTGAGAACATTTACGGCATTCCACTGAGAAAGTGTTGTTGGGTTTCCCCAGTCAGGCGCAGCACAGCTTTCACAAGGTCGTCCATTTACCACCCCTAGCAAACACGAACCTTCTATCTTTTCACCCCCACATCTCAGAGGGCACTGAGCAGAACATACACTGGTTACCAAGTCAAAAAGCTTGTCTGGAATCTAATGAAGCTTGCAACATCCTTAAGCCTCAGCAGTTACTAGGCCACAGCACCCACTTTCTCCCTATCAGCCCATGGCGTAAGAGAGTGTGTGCACGGTTGTGAGTCTAGTGAACGTAAGCGTGTGCGTGTGCGTGCGTGCCTGCGTGCATGCGTGTGTGTGTGCATGTTTGCAGCGAATTCGTGTGCGAGCGTGCGTGTCACTATGCCGGCCAAGCGGGAGCAGACGGTGTAAACTCGGCTGTTACATCTGCTTGCGCTCTCCAAATCCCTCTTTAATTCCCGGGTCGGGCAGCTGGAACGGAGCGATGGAACATGTGGAAGTTGTGAGTCAGAGCGACAAGCAGCTCGTGCAGGGGGTGGCCACATTCATTCAGCAGTACCTTGGAATGTTTTCAAATACTTATCTGTCCTCAATCGGGGCTTGTTCAAAAAGTAATTAAACTCAAATATGTAAAATGTCCCCTGTATGACTGGTGGATATATATCGACGGTATATTCTCACAAAGGTATTTCTGTCTTATCGGCAGAAGTAGTGTGATACATAGCCGCTGGAGGTGGGGGTTCGGGGGGTGCAACCCTCAGCAGCTACCCCTGAAGTAACCTCAACACACCCACCGAGTTACGTCGCCGGAACGGATGGATGTCGCGTGTGCATCTCCGCAGCCAATGGGCCCTCGTCGTCTGTCCATCGGGGACACGTGTCATGCTTGCGGATGAGTACGTGTGGACAGTCTGTTTATTACCAGCTCCCATGTACAATGTTGACACTGATAAAAAAATATTTTAAAAAAGGTATGGAAATAAGGGTAAAGGGTGTTATGGTTCTGTGCAATTAAATGATACGGCATAGTATGGAATTAACTGCTGTTCTATTGCATCCTAATTGTAGTTGCTAACAAATTACACTTTCAAAGGCCCGGGCAAGTCAAAAGGGGAATTTCCCTGTTTTCTTAATATTTCCACACTTTGAGGCTATACAGGTGACATTATGATTTTTGTATAAGAGCAGTTTAAAAAAGAGATCTTTACTATCCCATCAGCCAATCAGGGTTAAATATGCTCCGAGCATTTCGAGGACCAAGGGAGTCTGAGGTAAATAATGAAAACATTTTTTTAATATTATTTTTCATTAAATGAGTACTAAGTGATTTATTAGACACAAAGTGAAATTATAGACAGCATAGGGGCTTCAATAAAGCTGAGAGTTAAAGTCCAGTGGCTGGGTTGCCATAGCTACAGCCAGAGAGGAGAGCTAAGTTACACTGCTGATGGAAATATTACTTCTTGCAAACCAGCATGGGACACAATGCTCTTATTTCCCCACTGAGATTATATCAGGATAGCAGAGACAGGAGTAGACAATATGCCATTGTCAATAGACTGGAATTGGCTAGACGACGGCTTTACAATGGTACAACTCTTCTATCGGTAGGCAGTTGACAAATTGTCCGTATGTATACAATACCTGTCATAGCATTCCGGAAATGACTAATGTGGCAAACACATCTATAATAATAAGATGTCCCCGGCTCTTCCACTCAGCATCTGTTTGTCTTGTGTGTTGTGGGCGGGGGGTATGCAGTTTCAGTCTGACCCTCACTTCTAAGGCGCTGTTAAGACATAAGGTTTCACAGCGTAGGATGAACCAGTGAAAATGGAAAACACATGTGGACAGACGCAAGCACGCGTGTAAACCCCGTTCACACATCAAATGGACCCATCATGCACACCACTGAGAAGTCTCATGGTCGTAATCCAATTAACATTCCTTGAACGGTATCATTAAAAACACCTATTCTGACTTAATTTTCATACGGTTGACGGAAAGACATAACAATGTTACAATTACGAGTTTTAATTTATATCCAATTAACAATCCTCATTCCTCTCCCTTCCTAGTTTAATGAAGTTATTTTATTGTTATTGCCTTGCCTCATGGCAGAAATTCACAGCAGGATCGGGAATAGAAGCTCAAGACATTTCCTCCGACACACATCTCACCAAGCCATTACTTTTGTTCTTATGCTGCTTGCTCAACCAGGAAGTATTCGCCGGGAACCTATGCACTTGGCGGAAAACCTATTCTCTGCCCAAAAATTATGGTGAGCTTACTGGCCCTTGAACCACCACTATGAGACGCTAGAGCGCAACGGGACAAGGAAACTGTGTCCAACTCGTGCACCCCAGATGAGCCAAATCACACTGCACTCTGCAGTACCCCTGAGCGCTGTCTGTACGCCATGGCAGGGATTATAACTTCTGGCCACAATGGCGCAGTGTGACTTAGACCGCTGCACCATTTGTTGCTTATTACATTTAATTGCGTGGAAAACTAGATTCATTAACTGTAATTTGCAATATAATTTCATCATTCGGAGCGAGGTTTTACTGCGTCTGACTGTGTGTTTGGTGCTTTTACGGTTGTAAAATGAAATAACAAAGCACTTCAACACACTTCAACACACAGCAATGTTTTTCTTCCCTGCAATCTATTGAGAGGGCGAGGCTTGAAGTGAACATCAATTTTGTAAAAATCTAAATCAAGGTGAGGAGGAAACATGAAACAACACGTGCTGGAGTGGCTTTTCCTATCATAAATACCGTCCGTCTGCACAAATGTTTTCAATACCCTAATCGCCCTCCTATCTTTCGGGAGGACAGGAAGGTTTGGTGGGGTATGTTTAGGTTGACGCATGTCACTGGCCGCGCTTCTCTAATAGCAGGGAGAAAACAAAGTAATCTGAAAACATCACCCGAGCTTACACTGCAAATAATCTTCAGTAACAGCAGGCCTGTGTCCCAAATTGTCACCATGTTCCCTTATGGTACACTACTGCTAACCGGGGCCCCTAGGTCAAAAGTAGGAAACTATGTAGAAAATAGGATTCCATTTCAGACAGACCTAACAGGCTGCAGCCCAGCTCAACTCAACCCTCAGTCGCAGTCATAAGCTAATGATAAAGTGAATCTGTTGAAGAAGCAACCAGCTTGAAGCTTCCTTCCGCTGACGGAGTGCAATTGAAGTATAGGGTCCCGTGCTACAAAAAAGTATTCCACACAATGATCCATAGATCATTGCATTTAGGGAGGTACAACATATCTGTAATATCTCTTTTATACAGCCCAATCATTGCAAAGTTTGTGGGGGGGCATAAAGAATAAGAGCATCGTCAATCTGTCATTGTCTCTGATCTACTGGAGGTCCTGGAACCGTTTCAGGCAGCAAATTAATCAAAAGAACAGTTATTGCCAAATTACAGATGCAGGTTCCGAGATGGATTGCTTCTGGCTGACGGGAGCTGACAACTCGGAGTGATTAATTCCACTATACTCCAATGATTGGCAAGAAAGTAGGACTAAAGACAGAGCGGACGTTGCCAGGCGCGGGCGTTGCGCTTATTTTCAGCATCCTGATTCTGAGGCCCACTGGAAAAGCAAAGCATCACATCCCGCCCTCCTTCTCTGTCGCTTTCTTTCTCTCTCTCACACGCACGCAGACACAAACGCGCTGTTTTACGACAGTATATGTGTCCTTTCAGATTCGTCTGTTACTCTTGACTGAGCTGGCCAGGTGTGACTGAGACAATAGTGCCAATGTCATCAAACAAGATCAATCGAACAAATGCATTTGAAAAGAGCCAAATACCGGGCGAAACTAAAGCTGCACTCGATCCGCAAGTGGGAAGTGAATGGTACGCGGCATTGGTCGCAAGGCTCAGTCAGAGAATCTGCTACAGGCCATAGGCTTGTTTTTAAGGGGTCTCGACTAGAGCGTTAACGAGGCGGAGCTACGAGGCACTGTCCTGTGAAATACAATGATGGCAGTCAGGCAGAGGAGAAGTCTCGTGCCCATGATACATCTGCAAGCTGCAAGCCGCTCGAGACGCCTCAGCAGCTCAGAAGGGAACGCTTGAGGTCGTTTTGGCCCTTCACCAGAGATTGTACTGAAATTGTATAGAGGCGTTCATTTGGCGGTATGTTCGGTTGTTTGATACCTTGCACATAACTCGTTCATCTGAAGCGAGATTCCATTACTAAACAGGTAACTTAGCGATATTCATCTCTTCCGCTACAACGGAACACTGTTACAAAACCGTACGTGTTATAGTTCTGAAGGGGAAGCTACGTGTTGATTTGGGATTAAACATTAGTTCACCTGGAAATGGTGGGGGGTGATTTGAGATCAAACTTTGGTTTCAGGACAGGGAAGCGATTCCAGTGGAACACTGACACCAACCCTGACGACTGGTTATCGTCGAGCGTTCACAGCTGGTGATTGGCTTAATCAAGAGGTTGTCTTAATAGCTCAAAACTTAAATAGCCTGAAGCTCGCAGCTCAGCACTGCGACTGTCGACACTACGTTGTCATTGGAAATGAATGGGAGCGGCACTTCCACGGCGCTTGGCCGCAGTAGGTCTATTATGCCCCTCAAAGGTAACATAATAGACCTAAACGATAACACTCTCACTCTTCTTTTACCAAACAGAGACCAGAATTGTAGGCTACTAGTAAGTCCAGGGTGGTTTAGGGTGGGAAGGATAGTACTGACCGGTATAGTACCAGCTAGTCCAGGGTGGTTTAGGGTGGGAAGGATAGTACTGACCAGTATAGTACCAGCTAGTCCAGGGTGGTTTAGGGTGGGAAGGATAGTATTGACCGGTATTGTACCAGCTAGTCCAGGGTGGTTTAGGGTGGGAAGGATAGTACTGACCGGTATAGTACCAGCTAGTCCAGGGTGGTTTAGGGTGGGATGGATAGTACTGCGCATGTCTAAAGCGATTAAAAAGCGATTATAATTCAATGCAAACTGATAGAAGGTCATGCAACAAAGTTTAAATGGGGAATATCTCAGGCGCGCTAATATATTTTGTAGAAAAAGATTATTTGAAACATTAACTTAAAACATTAACTGCAGACGTCTACTGGTATTTTTTCTTCTATTCATGAAAGTAGTATGGTAAAAATCTTACATATTGCCCCTTTAAAGTTAGATTTTATCACGCGCCATAATGCACCAATTCAATACCTGCCGTAAGCCACGGCAGTGCCATGTTCTCGTAACATGAAAAGACGTCTACAGCTCTCGTCACATCACGCACAAACAAACAGTCTAAACTAAACACCAAATCCAGGACATTGAAGCAAAACACAATAGGTTTCAATAAAGCCACCACTTTTCCTCTCACTTTCTTTTCTGACGTTTTTCATCCTCCCAGATCAGTAACATGAGCAGGACCAATGAAATCCATTATCAGCCTTTTGTATTTATTGTGCAGTAAAGTTGCAGCAGACCAGGGGCTGTGGTTGGCATGGAAACAAGCGTCTGTATAGGAAAAGGTTACAGTGCTGCCTAACCTGCTAGGAAGTATGTAAAAACAAAGAATAATTGTCTGGCTATCATCAGCAGAAATATAAGTCTTTCATTTAAGTTTCCAAATTAATGAATAGTGCTGACTGTTCCTGAAACCGTTGACAATGGAAAATAATGCGGGAAAATTCCTATTATCCAACGAAAATATGTAATGCAATGGATGGCTGTGCCAAATGCACGGTTTATCTATGGTACTGTGAAGTAATAAACCTAAATGTAATTCAGCCCGATTGCTTAAAGCTTTGTAACTTGTTTATAAAAATCACAACAGCTTATCGATGACACCCCATAAAATAGTCCTATATGTATCTCCTGTTAGGTAACCCAGAACATGTTGACATAACACATTTGCACAAACTGATGTCTTTACTGAATTCCAGCTAGTATCACATGCTGACAAGAATCATGCAGATATTCCACTGTTGCGTGTTTGTGTTAGTGCGTCTGTGCTCGCATATATATTTGTACGTAGACAGACACCTGCACTCACATTAATTCACTTGGACGGACTCACCCTGCATGGTTCTGAAAGAGTTGCTGTTGAGATGACAGGCCGACCAATAAACCATTTACACCGTGAGAGGAACGCTAGCATTTCTCACTCCCACTACAAATGAGTCATGGTTAGTTTGGCGACATTGGGATTCATCAGCCCCCCAGTCCATCTGGCAGAGGGAGGTCTGCTATTGGGGGTATTTATGCATTTCCTGTGGAGGTCATTTATGGCTGGAATAAGCTGGAGGTGGGAACAATGTATGGAGGCGTTTATGGTTCCCTTTCAGCCTAATTCCGTCATATTAAGTCTGAAGTCTACAGAAAGCTAGCTTTGGTTTCGGACATTTTTGAGGGACGCCTACTGCTCGTAGAGAGAGGAAATCATGTGTGGCACATCAACCAATTGAGAACAACAACGGTATACTGAGAAAAGATAAGCCTACATCTGAGCCAATGACTGGCACCACAGTCAGACACCCCCGCGTTGGTGGAGGCTGTCTGAAGGAAAGGAGAGAAAAGGGAAATCTCTCTCCAGAGGTGAGTGATTACTGCTCTACTACAACACCGGTGCTGTGAATGTCTGGCGGTTATGTTTTTATCCACACACCTCCAGTTTCAATCCGTCTCTCCCTTCTCCCTTTCAAAGACTCCCTTCAACCCCCATTTTTTTTTTTTATCCTGGACCGCTAGGGCCCCTTCAAACAATACCTCCCAGGGTATTGGTGGGTTGGCCAACTACTGTAAGATCCCTTAGAAGGTTCCAGATGCACCAGAAGCCTGCCCCTCTGCCAATCTTTAATTAAAATCTCTGCCTTCGCCCCGGCAGGGAATAGATATTGCGATGTTGTCGTCATTTCGGCCGTTCAATACTGGTCGCTATTGAATTTGCGGTGACCACCTCGTCGGGGATCGATGTTGGAACAGCCCCGCTATTAATTTACCGTAACAATTGCATTGGATCTTTCTATCGATCTCAATGCAATGTGGGGTCACTTAGTCCCCTTGTGATCATTTCAATAAGAAGCCAGGGAGGATGTTTACAAGGTCAGCTGAAAGTATCAGAGCGTGTAGGATGTGAGGATAAAGAAGGAGACGTTGTTAAGGAGCCCTCCCGCCACTCCCCTTTCCTCACCAACGCAGGGAAGGCGTTTGATTGATGCCGTGTGCACACAAGTTGTAATCCAATATAATTTCAGGAAAAACACGCTGGAGATTTCGGAAGAGTAATTGATAAGGGGATTGCCTAACCACTGGTTTCAGAAGGGGGATTACAAGTTCTGGGAAGGCAAAGGGATTTGGAAATGAAGTGACTGGGGGGGTAGGATTCCGAGGGGGTGCCGAGTCACTGAATGAACGTGCACTGACGTTCACGCTAGTGCAAACATATCAGACAGTGTATTCTAGCTGGTGACGCGTTCTGCCTGGTGCCACTGATTAAGGGGGGAGGGGAGAGATATTCCCGGAAATCTGAGCAGAGCCCATATTAAAAGCTTAGAGAAGCCACCTGCCTGCCTTAGAGTCTCTCTCCCTCCATTTTGTTATCTATCTCTCTCTCTCTCACCTCCGGGACTTTTCTGCTCACAAAGACACAGCTCGTTGTGTCGAAAGGAGCCTAATTGTGTCTTGCATGGATTCGACATTACAAATGTGTTTTAAAGGGGGAAGAAATAACGCTTCTACAGCCTTGAGATGTTCCTCACAATCCTCAAATATCCACTTTTAATGAGCCCTTCAAATAGAAAAAAGACGCAGACATTTTTTTTTTTATTACTTAACATAAAAGCTGCAACCAGACACTCCGAGAGAATGCAGGACTGCGCCTGCGGTCCTGTTGTTGTTTCTTTAAACTGCAAAGGGAAAAACAAGCCTATGAACAGGTGAAGAGGAATTGACATAACTACAGGTCAATGTTTACAAGCTTCATATTGCCCGCAGGACACCATTTTGGTGTCCTTCAGTTGAAAAAACTAGTTGTCAAAACCTGCTCATTCAACTTATGCCCATCGTCCCACTGTTATCACAAGTCATAGAGCATTAGTCAAACTTCTCAGCTGCGTTGACTGTTCCAAGTTAGAAGTGTAGGTAATGAGAATATGCTCAAAAATATGTTTTGATTGTTGTTGTTTGCAAACAACAATTTCAGAATCAACTCCACCGAGGCCGTACAGCGTGCATCCACACAAGTGCTGGCAGAAGTTCACTACCAGGTAGGCAGCATAACAAAGACAACTAACATGTAAGAAGTAGTTCCATGAAGCAGTTCCATATTCAGGAGAAAATAACAGGGCAATGCGATGCCAAACTCAACTAATAAACATCAAAGAATGTAGAAGGAGATATGTTAGTGGCAGCATGGAATCTTCTAGTGGTATGTAATGGATTTTTTTTACTACCTAAGGAAACACACTGGATAAAAAGCAGAATCAACACTGCTTCCACATAATTTCCAAAACAAATAGAAAAACATCTGTGTGATGACACTGAATCGACCCTAAAAAGGAATTGGATTTGCAAAAAGTATTCAACCACATTGTAAACTATATCAGTTTTTTTTTTTAGGGATTATTGAGTGTCGATTTCACATACAACAGGACAATGACCCAAAGCACAGCTCCAAACTATGTAAGAACTATTTAGGGAAGAAGCAGCCAGCTGTCTATAATGGAGTAGCCAGCACAGTCACAGGATCTCAACCCTATTGAGCTATTGTGGGAGCAGCTTGACCGTATGGTACCAATGAAGTGTCTATCAAGCCAATCCAACTTGTGGGAGGTGTTTCAGGAAGCATGGGATGAAATCTCTTAAGATTACCTCAACAAACTGACAACTAGAATGCCCACAAATGGAGGATTCTTTGACGAAAGCAAAGTTTGGACACAATCATTATTTCAATTAAAAATCATTATTTCTAATTTTGTCAGTGACTGTATTTCCTATTCAAACAGGAGCAGGACCAATGAAACCCCTTACTTATTTATTTCATGGATGTTTTCATGGAAAACAAGAACTTTTCTAAGTGTCCCCAAACTTTTGAACAGTAGTGTAAATCAGAAGTCAGTGTTGAATTAACGTCTGTATCCAGTGGAAAAGCAGAGGAGATAAATACAGCATGGTCTATGATTAAGTGTAGTCTGGCCCAGGGGCATGAAGGTGACCAGAATGGCTTGATACTGTCCTCCCTTGCTGTCTTGCCAGGTGGGCTCTCATCGCCACTGGGATGCCCTCCCTCCAACGCCATTCGGGGGCGGAGTCACTGGCTTGTTGTTGTCTCTCTGTTGCGCACTTGTGCAATTGGCCTGTA
>JACXGI010016052.1:0-16515 GCA_016801175.1 Esox masquinongy | reverse complement strand
AAAAATAAAAAACTCACAATAACCTGGTTGCATAAGTGTGCACACCCTTAAACTAATACTTTGTTGAAGCACCTTTTGATTTTATTACAGCACTCAGTCTTTTTGGGTAGGAGTCTATTAGCATGGCACATCTTGATGTGGCAATATTTGCCCACTCTTCTTTGCAAAAGCGCTCCAAATCTGTCAGATTGTGAGGACATCTACTGTGCACAGCCCTCTTCAGATCACCCCACAGATGTTCAATTGGATTCAGGTCTGGGCTCTGGCTGGGCCATTCCAAAACGTTAATCTTCTTCTGGTGAAGCCATGCTTTTGTGGATTTGGATATGTGCTTTGGGTCGTTGTCGTACTGAAAGGTGAACTTCATCTTCAGCTTTCTAACGGACGTCTGAAGGTTTTGTGCCAAAATTGCCTGGTATTTGGAACTGTTCATAATTCCCTCCACCCTGACTAAGGCCCCGGTTCCAGCTGAAGAAAAACAGCCCCAAAGCATGATGCTGTCACCACCATGCTTCACTGTGGGTATGGTGTTCTTTGGGTGATGTGGAGTGTTGTTTTTGCGCCAAGCATACCTTTTGGAATTATGGCCAAAAAGTTCAACCTTGGTTTCATCAGACCAGAACACATTTTCCCACGTGATTTTGGGGGACTTGATGTTTGTTTTTGCAAACTTCAGCCGGGCTTGGAAGTTTTTATTTGTAAGAAAAGGCTTCCGTCTTGCCACCCTACCCCATAGCCCATTCATATGAAGAATATGGGAGATTGTTGTCACATGTAGCACACAGCCAGTATTTGCCAGAAATTCCTGCAGTTCCTTTAATGTTGCTGTAGGCCTCTTGGAAGCCTCCCTGACCAGTTTTCTTCTCGTCTTTTCATCAATTTTGGAGGGACGTCCAGTTCTTGGTAATGTGTGTTGTGCCATATTTTCTCCACTTGATGATGACTGTCTTCACTGTGTTCCATGGTATATCTAATGCTTTGGAAATTCTTTTGTACCCTTCTCCTGACTGATATCTTTCAACAATGAGATCCCTCTGAAAATGTCAGGAAAATCCTACTAGAACAGCTGAACTTTATTTGTGATTAATCAGTCACTTTAAATGATGGCAGGTGTGTAATGACTTCTATTTAACATGAGTTTGAATGTGATTGGTTAATTCTGAACACAGCCACATCCCAAGTTATAAGAGGGTGTGCACACTTATGCAACCAGGTTATTGTAAGGTTTTTATTTTTCATTTTTCCCCCTCGAAGATTTCAGTTTGCTTTTAAATTGAATTGTTCACATTATAGGTCACATTAAAATTGAAAAAAGTTCTGACATGATTTATCTTTGTCTCATTCTTTTACATCACAAAAACCTGGCATTTTAACAGGGGTGTGTAGACCTTTTATATCCACTGTATATCTTAAGTTGAAGACACAGTCACACATGGAAGTATGAAGAAAATAGTAGAACATGTAAACCGCCCAAGGTTTCTGGATTTGTTTAAAATATAAACTGTTTACTTACAATGACTAAAGTAGTTTTCCTTATACATTTATTTTTTCATTAAGTATGTTAAAGCATATTTTGGGGTAGGAGTGGTATAGGTACCCAAACGTGTTTGATGTGTATGCAAAATAGTTATCACACAAATTAGTAGTGGGAGTTAGCTGATTGGCCAACTTTGTCTTCTCTAGACTATTGATTGGACATTTCAAAATCCTCAGGATTGTTACATCCTCCTCCTAAGCATTGTTCAGACCGTCTGTTTGAGAAATAATTTGGAAGGTTTAAATACAAAAAAATCCATACCAGTTTAAACGTTTGCCACAAATCAACATTAATCGGTTATGAGTTAACCAAACATACTTTTTTTAAGTGAGAATTTCCCTGCAGTTATACTTCAAGATATTTGTCTTTAAAAATGGTCAACATTAAAAATGTGTTTTAATATTGATATACATTTCTTTAACAAAATCTGTTAGCTGTCATCACTGACCACTAAATTGTTTGCCCGAGTATCTGTGTCAAAAGTGGATGCTCCTGGACACAATCCAAAGCTGGTCTTTTCCGTTTTCGACTGTTTCTATGGATTGTGACCCCATGGAGGCCTGTGCATTAATCATGACGTGGAGGGAGGGCCCCAGACAAGCCTGAGACATTCCTGGGACAGCTTGCCGCTGGGCAGGTGAAGCAGCCAGCCTTGCCGACACAGCTGGGAGGGCAAGGTAGGGGCCAACAAGGGTTGCTAAGGGGCTGTCCCCCACTGCGAGATTGCCAACTGAACTCCTGACAAGTAAATAGGATGAGTAATTAGATATTATAATTAAAGATTAATGGTGTCAAAGGAATTGTCCCCACAGCGTCTGAGCCTGTAGGCTAGCTCCTCTGAAGTTGCCTAGCTGTGGTAGCACATTCACTCTGAGTCCCAGTTTGCATTGTAAATATGACTGCATTGATGTCTGTGGCTATGTGGATAAATCCACAGACCAACAGTCCACTCAATGTGCTGTGTGCTTGGATGGTTTCCAGCAAGTAAAACCTAGCAACAGGATTCGTCTCAGACCTCCGAGAGAGAGCAAGTGGTGTGCTGGCACACAAACTGAAGACATATGGATCTTTGTTTCGCTTCTTAGTGCATTTTGTCAGCTGGTTGTTTAACTGACTGTGTGACAGGTTTACAAAGTGGATTGCTATTCTTATTGGCTGTGAATAACAGCAATGTTTTCATTGTCGTGTGCTTTTTCAATTAAATTTTTTTTGGTGCACTGCTTTTCAAATTTGTTGACTATATTTTTGTTTTACAAAATGTGCAACAAACTATGAGCAGGTCTTGTTATTGTGTACACAACAAGCATGGTATTGGTGCCAAAATGTTATTGCTCACAATTTCAGAATGCTGCGTCAGGAATCTAATATGCTCTATGCAGATCCTTGCAGTATATTGAAAAAAAAGAGAGAGATCTGAACTGGTTGTGGGTGGATGCAATGGCCTTAAATTGTGTTGTTGCTGCATATCTTCTTAATTGTTTATGACACTTGCAATTACTAACGACAGTCAGTCTAAGTGAAGCTGACAATCAGTTTTGTGGACACCTATTCCAGAACTCTGGGCTGACCTACATGACCTCTTTGGAAGGCTGCCATGCTTGATGACAGCCTGAACAGGCCTTCTGAACAATGTGCTTAGGCTATTTGGATATTTTGTCTTTGCAAGTTGATCATGGTTGAAATGGAAAATAAACATGCTCATTGTTCAAACTCCTCTTTTCCAGTTCCCAATTCCTGTCTGGTGACACTGTTACATAAGTGTCAGATTGCTGCTGTAGATTACTGAAATAAGGAAGCCAAATAGATTGTTTCAGATTGCAGTGTGTAATACAACACAATTTTACTCTAATGTAGGCTATAGATGACTGAAATTGTCAGTCATTTTGGTTATCCTTATTCAACCAGGCAACTAGACTGAGAACACATTCTTATTTTACAGCAAAGGCTTAGCGAGCAATTAGTAATTAAATTCCTTGCACAGAGACAAAACAAGTGATTTCTCACCTTGCCAGCTTGGGGATTTGATGTAGTAAACTTTTGGATTATCTGTCAGATGTTTTAGCTGCTAGGCTTCCTAACCGCATCAGGGCTGACAGAGTTTAAAAAATGCAAATGTTGGAACACATAACTGCATTGAAACCTACACCCAGTGAAATCCATACATGCTCTTTTACATATTTTTCTTCTAGAAACACTAACTAAACATCTGAGGTTAGACATGATTGGACATCATACTGTATCCCTACAAAATCTTCATGTTGTCTACTCTACTCTTCATTAATTGAACCATAAAATTAGACTAGCTTAATGACAAGTTCACATAGCAGTCTGTCAAACAATCCCCTTGCTTGGTTAGAAAATTGTACACGGTTAACATTGAAATTAGCATGGATAAATTGCTCTATTCATTTCTGACTACAGTTAAATGCAACCACTCATATGTTTTAAATTCTCATGCAATAATACCGTGTCAAATATTGAGATTAAGATCATAATAATCATAATGCTTAGTTCAAAGTAGTCTATACTTGAATTACCAAAAGCAGTGATGGTAATATGGGACTAATGTGCCGTGGAGAAGATTAGAAACTCCCCCCATTTCCCAGATGTTACATATTTCTCAAATATCACTATAATATATTTTGTACTATTTACAATATATTAGGCTATTTTACACGAAAAAGTATAGTATTTATTTGGTTTAGTGTATTTATATGTTTGTAATAATTTGGTGACAATAGATCGTTGTATTGAACAAAACAAGCAAGTCAAACATTTCAAAATTGAGCATGAATAGTAGCCCACTCTTTTCTTTTGATATATTTGTTATTTAATAAATGTTTGCTTGCTGTTAGACCTTAATTACCACTTATTTATTGTTGTTCTAGCATCACATTCATAAAACACTTAGGGTTTACCTGGGTCAAATGTCACTCTAAATTTTCAAGTGATTGGGATACAACAACAGTTCTCATAGATTTCTGGTCAGTTGACATAGTAACCTTCATTTGCACAATACGGAGCTGTAAAGGCCTGGGTTTTGAAGTTAGTGTCAATAAAGGTCAGAGTGAGATTCTGCTCTTTGATGCCTGTTTGGGGGAGGATGCTGTACCGAGCAAATAAAGACAAAACACTGTGAACAGAAGCTGGATGCCCGGGGAGTGGTCCTCATAGCCCTCACTAACGCAATACACAGTCAGTCAGTCAGCCAGTCAGTCAGTCAGTCTTAGTCAACACAAGACAGTTTGTGCCATCTTTAACGTCTTTGCCACTTGCCACTCATGAAGACGTCCAAACCGCACAGCTTTTAACAAGTTGTCAACATATACACAGAGTTGAGCGCCATTATTAGCGTTAATCATTTTGACAAGATGACAGGCTGTCACTGATTGCTCCATTCAAAATGATGATTTCCAGAATCCATAACCCCTCCTTGTGCTCATATGCAGTGGTGTGTATTGTCTGGGTTATGTTTTTGAAATGCCGCCTGGTTGAGGGCTTGTACTGAGAGATGAAAGGGTAGAGATTGAGCTGCCACACCCTTTGGTTGTTCTGAAACATGGACTAGCCAGCATTTGCTCACCTGCACATACAGTCAGTTCCCAGCCATTGGTAAACAAGACGGGGCCTCTGCCCCAGAGCAGACACTGGTAACAGCTGTCCGTCCCAGGCAGCGCTGAGCCACAGCTGCAGCCAGGGACTGTGTTTCCCTGGTTCTGCTCCAGAAACGTCTGCCGTCAGCTGCCCAGGCGCTGAATCCTCCGTTCTACTAACCTGATGAGGTGGATCTCACAGTTACACATACTAACTATGGTGTTTTGACTTCTGGAGGGGTTTCCTCTGTGTTGTTACGTTCCTAGTAAAAAACAGGTTCCAAAATGTTTTGCTGCATAGGAGCACAATCTGGTTCCAGATTGAACCCTTCTGGGAGGAAAGAGTTCTATGTTTAGCTGGAATTTAGCTGGAACTCTTACTCAGGGTGATTTATATACATTAATGATTGCATATGTTTAGTACCTATAGGAATTATTTGTGTTTGTTATTGGGGGAGGAATGAGCAAATTGAAAGCTGGGCATGATGCTGCCACATTTAAATGAATATAAAATTAATAAATTACGTTTTTTGACACCACAAATGCGCTCACTTTACATTATTCAAAACATCATTGCATGACGATCTAAATGCATATATGAGACCGATATAGAACAAATCATTGGTATACAGTTACTGCATGGATATTCCACTGTTAAAATGTGAGTAGTGATCATTCACTAGTGATAGTGAGACATTTATTGGGAATGAGAGTGCTGATTGGCCAGTTGATAAGGAGGATGACATCATGTGTGAGTAAAGAACAATACTTTTTTCAATTTAATACAGTGAACAGTAAGTAAGGTTTCATTACAAATATGAGTTTAGAATGGAAGAACAACCGTATTTGGTAAGGAATAAGGGAGTATGAACCTTTAAAATGTATTTTTACGGATGCCAGAAAAAGCTCCCCGAGTGTCTTCATACAGGGAATGATGGAAAACAGTCATCAATTTGGAGTATGACCAGCAACAGTACCAATGTCATGCTTCACAGAGATGTCAATGATAGGCCACTCAGCTAACTGAAATAATGACACTTGCCAAAGCTTGTAATTGATTGAGTGATGCACTATTACTGACTTAAGGGCCTTAATTTAACCTCGATAATGGAATAATTCAACAAGCCAAAAACAGACAGAGGTAAAGCGTTCAAAATTGTACTTAATGTTGTTGTTCAGGACTTCTTGCAATCAATATTAGTGTCGATATTTCTCATTAATGTGAATCACATTGGGTGTGATTATGGAAATGTTATATTCATTACAACCGTAACAGCGTGGTAATTGACACTGTTCCATAATATAACATCTTCATATCAGCAGTACCTCCTGGCTGACAGCGCTGGCCTTATGTCAGTTGTGTGTTCATGGCCTGAATAAAGGCCCTACTCCACATAGCCGAAGGGCTTTATAGAGGTATGTGATTGCCTTTAGGTGCCCCAGGTTACGTTTGTAATGTTGGCCAATAAATCGTTCTCCTGGGAGAGGTGTGAAGTAGTAACCTAGTCTCTTAATTGGGTGTGAAGAGAAACACGGGCCCTAACAAGGTTATTCACATGGTCGTCCACAAATGACCCCTCCAAGGCCTGGGTTAAGCCTCTGCGCCACTCGTAAAAGCCAATCACGTGAGGAATTTCCTGTTCACGGTTGCCCTTAACAGCTGAGAAGAAAAACAGAGAACTTGTGAAAGGGGGGCTCCCAGTGGGGAAGGGGGTTTATTATTTTTAAGCTGATCTAAACACCTGTGACCCCCCAACAGCGCCAAACACACTCCTTTTACCTCCCCTTTGGTCCCCATTCTCCCCCCCAGTAAACACCTTTACTCAGGTTAAGGCCCGATTTGTTGACAAACTTTTCAATGAGCCGGCCCAGATCAGCGAGGAGGCTTAAGGGGGCTGGTCTGATACTGGTGACATCATGTGAATGAGTGGTGTAAGAGTATAATACTTTTCCTTCCTCTGTCTTACTTTGAACCTCCCTCTTCTAATCCATGAATGGAATGGCAGGAAGGGTTGGCTGGCCTGGATCAGGCCTTGCTTAGAATGCTGCGCAGTGAGGAGAAGCAACATAGAGTTTCCTGTCTTTCATACATTTAGCATTATTGCATGGTAACGAATTAGTAATGCGCCCATTCTTAACGGTGTCTATTGATTAACAATCACCAGAAAACTGGTGGTTGGGAGATATAAAGACGCTTGCTCATACTAAGATAGAAATTTACTTTAAACCTCTATCACCAAGTAAAATCCTGGGTATGTGAATGTGTACAAAGTGAATCAAGGGGATAATTCTGTTTCTGATTTTGAATAACTCGGTTCCACTGTGTTTTCTGATCCAGCAGGTCTCCGCAGTGAAGTATCATTCTCATGACCAGACTGACTGCCTCTTTCTATTTTCTTCCTGTACTGTAGCCACCACCTCATTGCTATGCACTGCACGCACAGCCAAGCGTATGTTGATCCACAGGACATGGGAGAGAGAAAGCAGAGGGAGTGGGTGGGACTTACCCATTCATTCCTGCGTCTCATTTACATTGTAACCGTCAAATCATAGCCAGGCTATGTACACTGCCTATGCCTCCAACGCTGGCCACTCTAGACCGGAATAGTTCTTAGTCCTATTACCAGGGGTGTCATTGGGATGGGGTCCCAGGATGGAGCAGGGTTCCACTCTTATTTTGACTGACCCTTTGTAGTACACTGCAAGGCTTAACAAAACTTCAATTAAAATGATTCCGAAAATAACTATGTTTTTTTTATTTTTACTAGTTTTGCTCCCTAGCAGCCAAGTATAACCAGATTTCTTATAGAGCCTCCTCTTCATCCTCACCTTAACACCAACTAACCACACCGCCAGCTTCACTCACGCCTTATTTCTCTGCCTTTTTTCTTTCTTCTTGCTGGAAGACCATTTCAGGAGGACTAGTGTATGAAAACCCCCAAGAAAACCCCTCGTTTCAGACGGCGGTTGAGGTGAAAACGTTCCGTTAACAAGCAGGTGCATGGGCCCTAAGCAGCTGTTTTTGGTACTCAAGACGAGGCTCAAGCACTCCACGTAATCCTCTCATGCAATTCACACTGTAATTGCTGAGACACAAGCTGCCAGGGCCCTATTCCTCCCCCTGCTATGGCAGTCCTCAGCAAACACGGACCTCTGCATTAATTAGTTGCATGGAGCCAGACAGGACTGCATCGGCGAGGCCATTGTTCTGTTCCGAGTGTGTGGCGTGTGTGTGCAAGATCGAGGAGAAAGAAGGAGTGAGAGAGAGCGAGGGGAAGAGTGAGTGTAAGTTGGTGTGCGCATGTGCGTCTTCTTTTCTTGTCCAAGGACATTTGTTCGTTCAAGTTGAATCTTGCGCTATTCTATGAGCTACCTTCTTGCGGTAGTGGCATGGTCAACAACTTGAGCTGAAGTCTAGCAGATAGGCTACAGGCAGCGAGTGGTATTGTTTAGCATAGTGCTCTTCCCTTCAAGGCCTCGTCTGATGATTAAATGAGGGGGTTGAGCTGCGTCTGCCTCTCACCTCTATCTCATCATTTCATCAGCCACACAGAGCAGAGAGCTCCACACAGAGATTCTTTCATATGGCTTTACAGGAAACATTTTGTCAAAAACTTCTTTCCAAAAGAAGTTTTCTAAGTTTGTAGTTTTGAACAGCTTTAAATGCCATTCCATAACTGACTGTTTCCAGTATGGTTTTTATTTTAGCTGCCTTGATATATTTTAACATTGAGACCTCTTTATCAAGGGAGCCCTTCATCTTACTACACAGGGAAATACACATTATAAATAAGCTAAATAATACAAATACAGCGACAATACAATAACAAAAAGGATATCAATAAATGATGTTTATGTTTGAATAATTATGTGTAAATAGACAGACCAACTTTTTGGGGATTATGTACATTGCTTATTTTGAGGAGATTTGAACTTAATTATGTTGTTTTCTAAAATGTTCATCTGTTTCCTAGGAACAGCAATTTTATGGGATGGAATGGATAAATTTTCTGAGTTGTCTGCTACCATTTTAGTTTACTTATCCCAGAAGCTGAATGGACCAATCAAATGAACTCTGTGTGTCGTGTGGCATGGGTTAAGTTGTTTTCCAGTGCCATGAATACATTTAGGGAATTCAGCTTCCCCCCAAGTATCTGAAGGAATGCACTTGCTCAAAAAGGGGGGCACGATGGATTTAAGCTTCTGTCCCCAGCGCTAAACTGAATTATTGTGCCCCTCGCAAAGTCCCCCCAGGGATGACACAGTTCATTGATGCATCTCTCTCATTAGCATTTTACCAGCTCGTCTCACTAATTTCACAAGCAATCTGTTGTATGACTCAGTGCCAAAATGCTACTTTTTTCCTTTCCCCTCATTTGGTCATTATGGTCTTGCCCAACCTATTCAACTTTCCCAAGGAAATCACAGAAATCATTTCAAAGCTAGTAAAACTACATTTATAGGATGTGGAGAAAAAGAGATGGAAAGAAAAGAAGAACAATACAGAAAGGAGAGAAAGCGGGAAAAGAACAATAAGACACGTTGCTGTGTGCATCATATATTTCATGTTACTACGTAATCCACTAAGGATTTTTGCAAAGTTACTTTGTTTACGGGACACAAATCTTTGTAAGCTTGACCAGTTATAAAAAAAACACTGATTTTGTTTTAAGACAGTAGACATAGTAAAGAAAAATTGGCACTAGCTCCTTCATATTACAAATACATTCATAAAAAATTATACGTCACCAAAAGAAAATACTTATTCAACACAGATCATGTTTGGCTGTTCTGTCAAAAAAACAGACTGTCCTCCCAGACTCTTTCCAACCTCTCAAATGGGTTAGTGTTGATCGGAGAGCAATTTTATTCATAATAGTTAATTGATTTATGCTTGCAGGGGGCTGCTGTGTCTTCCTCTGTTCCCCACCTACCTGCGGTGGTGATGGGGAACTGTTGTCTGGCCAAACAGCCCAGCCCTGCTCATTTTTCGATGATGGGAACCTCTTTTTGCCTCCCTGTTTTGGAGGTAAGCAGCAATCTTCTTGTAACAGGCATCTCCACAGTCAGCTTGTGACAGACACGCACGCGTACCCACTCACACACGCATTTGCACATACACAAAACGCACAACTCACCGGGACATACACACGCGCGCTCTCTTACACAGGCCTAGCTGATTAATGGCTGCTAATTAGCAATGTTAATGACCAGGTGTCCTAAAGCAGGCCAGATTCTCTCAGCATGGAGGGGCTTCTCATTGAAGGCCTGCAAATCCATTCCCAGTGACCCCCTTCCCCTCAGCTGGCAGCCCCCGATGCGCTTCTTTCTCATTACCCCAGAGAGCGGCTCAGAGGGAGGCCCAGTCCTGAGAGCCAGTCGCGTTCCCATTTCCACTGGGGCTTGTATTAATTAAGGTCAGGATTGGCCAAGACTGTGGGGGTACACTCTGGGAGTGAAGCAAAGGTGGGTTGGCGGTGGAGGCTGAAGCGGGTGGGTGGAGGAGGTTCAGCAGATGAGCATTAACCCTTTCTGTAGGGTGGCACGGCCCCAACCCCCTGTAATGTGGTCAACAAGTGCATCGAAAGAAACAAGCCTCCCCATGTTAGAATACGGAAGTCTGACTGTGAGGACTTCCTCCAGGAACACTCAGGGGGCACAGGAAAACCTTTCATTCTTGTGGGCTGACATCTTTTAAAAATGTGATTTGCCCATTCACGTTATACAGTATATTCCACTATATGGCTATAACAATTGATTTGATTTCTATGGTGTATTATTTGATAAGTGGACAAACGGTTCCCACACCTTTTCACTCTGGGCCATCCATTAATGGGAAAGATCCCTTCAAGGACAAGCACTCTGTGAATTGAACTGGTTAGACAACCTTTCTTGTTGGCTGATAGAAAATTGCACACACTTTTTATGCTCATGTCCTGCAACTGTATATACTTTGCTGTATAATGGAGATTTTTTATGGTAATTTCCTGCAAATCTAAAAATGTCGCCATTAGGGATGAAGAATATTGTTTTGACGCTAATGTGATATCATGTGACTTAAACATTCCAAAAAATATCAATGGGCTAAAAATCCCTGCTAAAATGTTAGCTAACATAACCCAGCTAGCTAATGTAGACATTTCTGCCAAGTTATGAATAGGTCTCTAAGGCCTGCCATTACTGACATAACAAGAGGAAAACTGCAGATGCACTACCCACTTTTGAAATTGCACCTTGCACATTCTGCTATTACAATTTTCCAGAGTGAGTTCAAAGCCAGACTGAGGTCCGCGACCCATTGAGTCCCATTGTTTGGGAACCAGTGAAGTGGGCTACTCTTTCTGCAAGGACACAAGTAAAATTATGTGTGACAGAAAAAACAGTGTTGTCTACTTCAGCTCACCTTCAGGGCTGTTTTTTGCCTTACAAAATACAAATAGTCTACTCAGTCTCAGGTGTAAACTGTTCTGTTTATTTCGGTTGGTAATGTGCAATTACTGGCCATTTTACCAAGTCCACTCTTCTGTAAGGAAACAACATAAATACAAAACCTCCCATGGGTATTTTTCTAATAATTGTTTTCACGCCTTCCCTGCATGATTTGCAATTACGAGCTGTACACCAAGTTAAGATGCTGACTGTACTGTAATTTCAATTTTACTTTTATGGTCATAAACCGACATGCAATCTGGAAAGTCATTTTTGTAACATCATACACATAAGCCACTTCAGCAAATACTTCAATAGAGCCTACAAACTCAACTCTGGACCTTGAAGACTGTTCCACTTCATTTTTCCATTGCAACCCCCAATACAGGGACTTACTTAGAGCTGGAATGCCGGGTGAGTGCAGTTAATGATGAGGTTGAACAGAAAACCATCAGCCTCCAGACCCCGTAGGGTAAGAGTTGAGTACCCTGATATAGAGCCTTGTTTTTGTGAATATGTGGCTAACACTTTAGTATACACTCTTATGCAAAGCAACTTACAGTAGTGAGGGAATACATTGACACATTTTTTATTATTTCTCCTTAGTGGGAATTGAACCCAGATCTTTGTGTTGCAAGACTCATGATTCACCAATTGAGCAATGTAGGACTGTGCGGTCTTATTTAAAGGATTCACAGGTTTTCTATATGGTCCTATTTACTGTCCCCAGTTAGACGAACTGATGGATGACATTTTTATGTCATTCTGTGAAGTTTGAATAAAGTTGAGGCGTAGCGTATTGAAAGCTTTGCACAATTCCTGGTATTGATATAAGCTATCAATATGCTATAATTCAATAATCTTCAAAATTCACGCAACAACATAAAAATGGTATCCATCAGTTCATGTAACTCTGGGTAAATAGGAACATATTCAAAATCTGGAAATCCCAATTTATCACTTTAAATATCTTGATACTGGGTGAAATATTTGAATTAAAACTTGTGAAATGCACTGCACTAGACTTGCCAACAGTTGACTGTTACGTCCTCCATAAATCCTTGCGTCATGTGTCTAATAGTTGTGTGTAATGAACTTGAATTGAAGAAGCAATTAAAAGTCCCACATTGGAGTTTCACTAACTCAACGTCCTGTTGGCAGATCTGCCACGAAGGCAGATATGATTGGTGGACTCAGTGGAGAGGAGGGAGCTTGCATTTGAAACATGCTGAATGCTTCAAGTTGACATTTGACCAAGGTTAGTATTTGTCCCTACTCTAAACTCTCACCCTAACTCTTACTCTAAGTTCAATACTTAACCAACCCTAACTTCAACATTTACCGTAAATGTAATGCAAGCTCCACCTTTTTTCATTTACGTCAATGAATCGTATCCATTGCTGCCTTCAGGGCAGATGTGCCTCCAAGACATGTTTGAGTAATAAAAACTCCCAGCTCCTTAAAGTACGATCTGATGTTTGAGGATGTTGGTGCAGCACTATTGTCCAGCACGTCCTGATGCAGACAGACGGACGGGCTTCGTGGTCCTGCTGCACTCCATCCACTGGCTTTGTTAATCTGCCTGGTGTAATTGTGCGCATTGAGGATTAGAATAGAAACAGCACTCAAGGCTACCAAGTAATTAAGGAGGCATTTTCTCGTTAAGCTTTAGCATCCTGGTTATGTTGTACTTCATTACCCTATGCCAAAACCTCGATTCACGAGAGGCTGGAAATCTTGTCACTATTAGCCATGGGATATGTCTCAGCCGGCACAGGGACGGTAGTGAGGAATACTCTTCTGTGGGAGGGCTGACACTGACGACAGGTTGCTCATGTTTCAGGGATATATATGAACTAGATTGCGGCTGTGGTATGTGAGTGAATTGTAAAATTGTAATTGAAATGAAAACATTTTGCTTTTCGGTGAATCGACCAGCTTTAGTTTCAGTGAGAAACTGGAAAAACCTGCACAATTCTCCCTTCTACCCCTACCCCTGGGCTTTTTTCTCATCCTCTCTTCCCTTTACCACTTTCTTACTCTTCCTCTCATTCACTCATACAGTCATAAATTCACATGCACGCGCATGCGTAGGTCGGATTTCGTGATAACCAGTGGCAGCACTAAGACGGTCAGGTTAATTTGCGTCCATTCTCGGGTACAGGAGTGGGAAAGTTCATCACACTGTGTGCCACAGAACTCTGGTTCCCACACACTCTGGTTACATCATTACGGGGGTTTGTGAACAGGGCGTCCAATTGAGCCCTGAGGCCACGGTCAGCTGACCTGGGCATGAAAACATTGTGGAAACCCTATCTCAGTGATGGGGTTTCAGCTGAAGCCCACTGATAGCTGCCTGCTCTCTCTCGTCGCACTGCAATTTTCAGCTTCAGTTTCACCTTTGCTTTCATGCTAAGCTGTTGGATCCCAGAGGTTGATGAGTGTGTGTGTTTGTGTATTTGTTTGTAAAAGAAAGCGAGGGAGCTGGACCAGGCTTTGTGCGGAGGTGCCTTGGTGGAGCTCCACATACTGTAGCTGGCTTTACAACAAGTTCCCTCCAGAGGGTCTCCCTTTTAAATAGAGGGTCTCCCTTCTAACTCTTGCGTGCATGCATGTGCACAGTACCTCCTCCCCACACGCACACTCACATTTGAATCTGCTGAGTCCAACCTGCCAGAGTTTTGAACGCTAGAGGGAGACAAAGAATGATACGAGCAACATATTCTTTCTTGTTTCGGTTAATTTATTGATTTTTTAAAATGTATTTTATTTAATTAATCCTTGTTTTCCAAAACTGAGGTATGGCAAAGTTCCATCCTCTGATTGTAAATCAGAAGGCCCCAATTGTTACTTGTTTTAAGAATATGAAAGCTGTACTAACCTAATCCTAGATAAGATCAAATTGACTTCAATTAAATGTCAGTGTAAACTCTCTAATGTCAGAGATTAAGGTCATTGACTCACCCATGGTGCTAGAGCTAGCTTTTCTAAATGGTCTACCCGATCATGTATCCCTAGTTAACAGTGATTCATTTATACAGGCGGAATTATGATTCTTGAAGTGGGGGTCTCTGGGTACGCCCCCAGAATTTGTCCAAAAGTAAATATATGACTTATGGTCCAATTAGGCAGTTATTTTTAGAAAAATATAACAGCTAGACAAGCCGTATCAACACTTTGTTGCAGATTTGATCTAAGCCTACCAAATGTATGACTGAAGTACTTGAAAAAGGGAATTAAACAAGAAGTACAAATACTTTGTGCTTATTAGTAATGTATAAACTTAAGACACCTTTCAACATACACCTTTGCAGTTATATACTTTAAATCAGTCCAATTTTATATAATTAGAAAATTACTAAATACAAACAAGTTGCTTAATGATTTGCAAAATTCTTCTCATCTCCCTAACAGACAGTGTCTTCTGGCTGTCTGACCCAGCTGGGGCAGCTGTCACTATCTGATTCTGCTAAGATAAGGCATGACAAGGAATAACCTCTGTTTACTATATGTTTACCATTACCATGAAGGCCACAGACCCTCATTTCACCATATTCAGTGTATATAAATAACCACTTAAGATGGACTATGAGAAGTTGAAACGACAAGCTATATTTTGATTTCAGTTTTTTTGTAAACAGCTTTGTGATGTTTGAGAGAGGGAATTGTAACCACATGTAAATATCAAATGCAAAGACAGAATACTTAATGTAAGACTGACAGTCCATTTCAAGTTTAAAATGTGGCCTAAACTATAGATGCGTTAAAGAGGTTAATGGAACTCCACTTGAACAATGGAAATTGCCAGTATACCATGGCTAATTACTGTGTCCAGGCACTCACAATGTGATCTTAACCATGGTTCATAGGTATAGTAGTCCAGTATATTGACCATATAAAGTACCACGACCCCTTATGGAGTGGAGTCCTTTCACTTTCTGGACACCACCATTGCACAGGACCTGAGGTGGGAGCTGAACATCACCTCTCTTACAAAGAAAGCACAGCAGAGTATGTACTTCCTGTGACAGCTGAAAAAGTTCAACCTGGTGCGCTGCGGCCACTCCATCACTGTCCGGTATGCTGCACTGCCAAAGACAAGGGCAGGCAGCAGCGCGTATTTCACTCTGTAGAGAGGATGATTGGCTGCAATCTGCTGTCTCCACACACCTCCAGGACCCAGAGGCGAGTGGAAAAAGTATTAGTCTCTAATATGAAAGACTGTGCTGCCTGGATTTTTCAATGGTTTTATTAATCGAGTTGGATCTATACCCCACATTTTGCGTCAGCTTGGATGATAGGGTACCGGTAGGCAAAGATTGGGGCTGATCCCACTCACCCTGGAAATGGACTCTTCAGTGCTCTCCCATCTGGCAGAAGGCTGAGGTCAATCATTGACCAAAACTTCCCGCCACAAGAACAGTTTCTTTCCTACAGCAGTAGGCCTCATGAACATGCCCCGGAACCAAATTGACTATAGCTCGCTCCCAACATACACAGACAACCCTCAACGGACAAATCTATAACCCTCTCCCACACTATAACCCTCTTCCACTGTGAATGAGCAGTGATGTAAGAAGTCTGGTTCTGTAGGAAGTCTGGTTCTGTAGGTCCTTCCAGCTCCATAAACAAATAAATATCAATTTGTTGTTGGAATGCAACTAAAAACATCCCTCACTGCCACCAAAACAACTACAGGTGCTGGTCAAATAATTAGAATATCATCAAAAAGTTGATTTATTTCAGTAATTCCATTCAAAAAGTGAAACTTGTGTAATGTATACATTCATTCCATACAGACTGATATATTTCAAGTGTTTATTCCTTTTAATTTTGATGATTATAACTGACAACTAATGAAAACCCCAAATTCAGTATCTCAGAAAATTAGAATATTGTGAAAAGGTTCAATATTGAAGACACCTGGTGCCACACTCTAATCAGCTAATTAACTCA
>JACXGI010016051.1:0-16516 GCA_016801175.1 Esox masquinongy | reverse complement strand
CCCCCCCCCCCCACCCCCCTGAAAAAAAAGAAACAAAATAAAATGGCATTTTTGTGGTAAACTGAAAAGGCTAATATCTCAGAAGAATTTGAATGAAAGCATTAAAGTATATCCAAATATGAAAAAATTGCAAGTCTCTCACATTGTTCTTTTGTGCAGTTTACATTTGGCAGTCAAAGCTGTGGTCAGGCATTTCTGCAGGTCTAAAGTGTTTATCTAAAGCAGCCTGCGCATAGATAAAACATATGAGCCTGAGCCCTGCCCAGTCACGACATTAATTATCTGTTAAATACCCTTGTTGAAAACACTAGTCAATATTAAACTCACTTTGAACACGACAAGGGTCGAAAATCCTGCAAAATGGACTGTTCGCACACAGCCCTCCTATTATTCTGATTCATTACACTTCAATTAACATATCAATTACATCGTAAATCAATAACAAGTGGTGACAAATGACATATATTTTCTGTTTCAAACTACTAAACATCATTAATCCCTATCACCTGAAAAGTCCCTGGGAACTAAATGAGTTTACCCAATGCATAACATCCATTTAGATAAATGTTCAATCACTTTAATGATGGAAAATGTGTATCGGAGGGGAAAAGAAACAACAGAACTATAATAGCAGCTGTGTCTGAGCTATTTTTTCACCACAATATAGTGCACATCTTGTAATACCTGAGTAGATAATTGTGTCAATTTAAAACTGCACGTGGCTGTAATAGTGGCGTTTAGAGCGGCGGGGTGCGGGGAACTCGGGGTGATGATAAACAAACGCACGCCGCTCTGCCCTGTTGGGGTTGCGGAACCCATCACACACTCCCACATGGAGATCTGAGGAAAGAGAATAACTCCTGGTTGAGCTTATTACCCACCCAGGTAGGTTATGTGCTCGCTCAGTGAGAGGGCTCGGCTAAAAAACATGAATCAAAATGTTACAATTTTCGAAGACAAAAGATAGTCGAGAAGGGTCTTACGATACTGGCTGCAAAAGTGTTGAACAGATAGCTAGGCGGGTCATGTGTGGAGGGAAAATGCTATTCATGGGAGTCCTCCGTCATTTCGGTTGTATAGACAGACAGAGATACAAAGACGGAGACGATACAGAAGCATCTGTAAATGCTGTTCCTACTGTACATTGTGTTAAAGGACAATGTCACCACTTTACAACCTCACAAGTCTGATAAGACAATACAGGCCAGAAGAAACTGTAATCCATCCAGAGTTCAGTTTGCTTTAAACAGCCATTACATACCGCAGCCACTGCTAGCTAATATTCAATTGAAGTAATAGGAGCCTAATGTCATGGTTAAATAAATAATCCATGAATCAACTGTTTTTGGTTTGATGTCATTCAAATGGTCATATGGACTTCAAAATACAACATGCTCTTCCTTTTTTTTATTTTTTTTTTGAAAATGTACAATGGCTGTTAGGTCCATAGACCAGCGGTTCTCAAACCCCTTCTGGGGACCCCAAGCCATCTAACAACTGTGCAGTTGTGAGCCACCTCGACTGAATGAAGCAGTCAAGGGCTTGATAATTAGTTGAGTTGATTCAGCTGCACTAGATCTCTAATACATCTAATGCCTGGAACGGCCGGGAGTCCCCAGGAGAGGTTTCAGAACCACTGTCGTAAACTACCTCCAGCATGACGAACCCTCTTCTATGTCCCAAATCTTGTAATGTTGCATTGATTTCCGCTGCCTTTTTGACCAGGTCTCCATTGTAAGAGACTGCCTCTGTGGGACTTTGCCGGTTAAATAAAGGTTAAAAAACAAAAAAAGCGCTTTCTACTTTAAATAGCTGGCTTCACCGACAAGTGAAATGTTCATAATCTTTATGTTCCACTGCATGTACATTAATGTCCTTGTCTGTGATGCATACTTAAGTATACAATATTCAGTCTCATCCGAATATATTATTCTTGGTTAGGACTGTTCGAGTGGTATGAATGTATGTTTTTGAAACTGAACAAAGACTAATTCCAGTGTGCGCGCGTGCGCGTGTAGAATGGTGAAGTGGACCCCCTTTGCATGAGGAGGTCACCGCCTGACAGTACGCTCCGTGATATGCTCTCACATTCCGGGTACTGTTATGTTACCAACGCCCCTGGTTTTGTTGCAGGATCCCATGTTGAAAATATGAATTAATACCTCTCCAGTGAAACGCACCCAATCCCAATAAAAGGCAGCACATCCACTCGGACGGCCCTTCAGCTCTTCTAATGGACCGGCTCCCTACTCTCGTCACACCATTCGTAGAGAAAAGAAGAGGCCATGAATATTTACCACAAAGTAAAGTTATTCCATTAATTACTCTGAGCATACTTAATACGATATCGGTGGCTACTTGTGTGGCGGGTCGCTAATGAACTTTCACACGTCATTACCATATAAATGAATGCCCAACTCGATGATGTCTGTCAATAGGACACGCCAGTTTCCCCTCACTGTCCCTTAAGCCCAGCCAGCATGTTTCCATCACTTAGTGACGGTAGCCGCAGAATTCTTCAGGGGTCTGACCATTTATCATCCCACAAACGAGATGCCATTAAATGAAACAAAAAAGTAGCGTTGGTATGAACATTAAGGGCTTAGTAAGGATAATACGAGGGCGTTCAACAGGATCGGCAGCCCAGAGTCCGTGATATCTATATTCAGGAAATTCATGTTTGTTTTTAGGGTGTGTGAGCCAAATATTTTCCATGTCACTGTGGTGTGATATACAGGAAAATCTAGACATGAGTCATTTTGAAACAAATGCAGCAGTTTGCATGTGATTTACCAAAGGGCTGACAGAACAGTCATTCTTTTATTCATTTCTTTCAAGCTTTATTAAGAGAGACTGATTCTATAACTATCTCGTAAAAAGGGCTTTATAATTGACATTTCTTTCTTTTCTCGACACGACTGGCAGAGATGACAGCATTACTGTACACTGCACACCCACACGGACTGTTAACAACAGCACTTTCTAACACGCAAACAGGCTCAAAACCGACCAATTAAACAAACTTCTCTCAAACCCTTTTGGAGCCCCCCTCCCCCTTAGCCTCTGTGAGCTGAAAAGGCAGCAATGTAGCCTGCTGAATGTCAGCCTGTCTGATCCTAGAGATTCTTTGGACCTACCCTCACGTTTTGCTGAGCTAAGAACAAAGTACCCAGAGTACACAGAGAGAGCTTTGCTGCCTTAAAACCAAGGAAGTGGAATTTCACTCCTAACCCAAAACAAACAAGGCTGCGCATTTCTTTACACTATTTAAATGTTAACAGAGCTTTTTGAAGAGAGCATTCCCTTCCTCTGGATACCCAAATTGCTTCACTCTGGCTCTACGCAAACTCCAATCTACTGATCCATGAAACAAACAGCAAAAAAAGAAAAACCTTTGTCATTTGCTTTCTCCTGCAGTTAAGAAGTTCTGTCCGGGACTGGGAGGTAGTGGGAGGATGAGGGAGAGTACCCTACGCACACAGACAGCAATAAAGGACTAACCGACAGCCACATTATGCAATGCTATTTTTAGGGCCGATTCCTTCTCTATCCCCTTTCCACCCTCCCCAGGTTCCACTGCCCGGTTTCTCCATTCGCCAACCACAAAACCTGCGTGCCGTTCACATCAGTAACCAGCTGATTTCCCTGGACGAAGACGGTGGAAGAGAAAAGGAGAGGAACTGAAACCCGTCCGCAACTTCGCCACCGCAAACCTCATCCCTATTGGGCTAGAGAACAAGAGCGGCGCAAGCGTGCAGGCAAGCACGTTTATGGAACTACGCACAACACAGGCGTCTACCACGCCAGACCATCCGCCCGAAGCCTTTCGGCGCGAACCCCCGGACCTACAGAATAACTCCAACCATTCAGAAAGCTAAAACTCACCTCCCTGTGCGGCACACCTACAGCACGCACTCACCCACATGAACACAGGGCAGAGAGGGGGGAGGAAAAGGAGGGGGGAGGGAAAAAAAGCACCATTAAAATCCATTCCTGACTTACCCATTAACAGGGAGCCTTGGTTTCATTACACTAACGAAAGCTTCATGTAGATTCACCGAGGTTTAACAAGACTTCTACAATCCCCTTCTCAGGCAGAAGAAATGTCAGTCAGCGCTGTGGCAGTACCGGTTGGAACAGTGTGAGAGAGCTGAAAAGAGCCCAGACAGCAGCGTTCAGAGGGACAGGAGGTATGTAGTCTAAACACAACAAAAGCCAATGCCTTGCTCTAGATTAAATATGCAGGAAGAGGCCCCTTTGCATAAACACAAACACTCAGCAAATGAAGGACTGGCAGAGCCCAGGGAGAGCGGAGCAGGCGCTTGCTGAGAGCCCTGCTACCTGTCCTGGTTTCATCAGAACCAGAACAAACGAAGAAACAACATGACAGTCACAGAATCAGCCCAGCGATTTAGTGCGGCCTCGTTACACGGTGGCCGTGGTCTGTCGGAATCACGGACATGTGCCTATTGCACACTGTGTTTCAGAACATTTTATTAAATCAATTATAAAATCTGACTAAATGCTCAAACTTGAAAAGATCGATTTCAGCTGCTCACTTGACAATATATGACAAACTACATAATCTACCAGAAAACGTATAGCTCCATTCACCCAATAAAACCTGTGGTGGAATTACAATTTCACATTTCAGACGTAATTAAAGTTTTCGGTGTTTGAAAATTCATTTCAATTATGTCCAGTGAAAGTATCATACTGCTATTAAACTGCAGAGCTTTCATTCCCCCCCGTCTCTGCTCCCTCCCACACTCCAATGGACACCTGGTGGATGAATAGGAAAAAAGGCAGAGTCTCCATAACCAGGGAAAAAGAACAGATAGCAATTTAGAACAGCCACAGTTATCCAGCCCTTGCAGAGCGTCTCTCTTTCGTTCCCTCCCTCTCACTCAGTCCCTCTCTCTTGGGAGATGAATGCAGAAACCCAGGACAGTGCGAGACTCCTGCGGTGTCTGCCTGAATCTGCCAAAAACTTCAAGTGAACCAAAGAGAACGGGAGCCGAGCCCCCAAGAAAATCTGGAGCCCAGCTTTAGATGCTGAGTGACTACACTGATGTGCCCAGTCAAACCTGTCATTTCTTCAAAAGCAGAAGGGGTAAAAGTAGAAATTGAGCGCGGGGGGGGTGGGATTCAGACACTGGGCTCAGGAGGGACTACTGGGGAGAGAGAGCAAGAGAGAGAGAGAGAGAAAGAGAGGGAGATAGAAGGAAGGCCAGAGAGAGAAAAAGAACGAGGGAGATAGAATGAAGGCGAGAGGTTCGGAGGGAAGAAATGAGACCTCTGGAAAATAAACAGGGTTTAGGGTTTCAAAGGCAGGGGGACACAGGCATTCCATTGTTTAAGCCAATTATCAGTGGAAAATAATAACAACAGATGGATCCAGAGCGGCCAACTCACGCCGGAGTGCCTCGGCGCTGGAGAGCAGATGATGAAACGTGAGAGCGCCGTCGGGGGAGGAGGCACGGCCCGGGCTGTCCAGTAGACCAGCTGAGTGCCACACACCAGATGTGAACTTCCACAAGGACAGTTAAACATGGGCTCCGTGGTCGCACCTCTGGGCTTCACGACTGATCCACAGCGGTGGCTGGTCCACGCTTCACTTTCACAGATTTCAAAAGTTGTTAGGTGTGGAGTTACACACGTGGCCACCGCGTGGAGGTGTCATTTGCGGCTACTTGGTAGTCGTGGTGGAGGTGATCTACCTCAGCGTGTCTGGCCCAGCCCGTGCTCAGTTGGTTCTGCGTGTCCATTCGGCACACATCCCCAGAGGACATGTGATGTTTTCATTTAATGTTGTTTTCCTTTTCTACCTGCCTCCAAACACGGTGCTCTGATTCCAGCAGCGCCGGCGAGAGAGGGAGAGACTCTGGCTTTAGTGAGAGATCCTTCAAATCAGCCCCGGACTGACAGGCGGGGGTGGAGGTGGGGGGGGGGGGCGCGGAGGGGACTCCAACCTTAAAACAAAACCAATTCTCAATGTGCCTTGTCAAGGGTGGGAGATGTCTACTGATAGCGGCACAAAAGATCTGCCCTTCCTTTCAGAAGACGAGAAGATTTCGTTTCATTAACTCAAGACTAAAGCATAATTATCTCCCTATAGACCTTAATCACCAACAGAAGGATTATCGCACAGAAAGCCGTTTCCAGTTCGGTCATTACGGGTTTTTTTTTTTTGTTGTGTTTTTTTCCCCCGTTCCCGCTTCCTTTAGATGAGAGTATCAAATAACGGCAATAGAGTGTAGGGCCGGTGTTGAATCCCTCTTTCAAATGTGTCTATTGTGGAACAAGAAAGATGAAATTGTTATCTAGTTAAAAATGTTCAACTTTGCTATAGAATGGGTTCAATCCACCATTTCCCTCTCTCACACTGTCTGTTTCTCTGTGTGTATGTCTGTGTGCCCACAGAGCTTGAGGGCCAAAGGTTGAGGGGACCACAGGGATGAACTGTCTTCTGTGGCTTCCGGGAGTGAGATCACTGGAGAGTGAGTGTAATTAAGCATGTTTGAAATAAAATCAGGTTGAGCACAAACAGACCGTTTTATAATTGTATATAATATTTTAAACGACTAACAGTGCTCGAAGGTCCTCGTTGCGCTATCCCCCAAATGACGAATCCCTCAAGAATTCCAAAGAAGTGGGGGGAAAAAACAGAAACTTTGCCTAGATTTAATTAGCTTATAAAAAATAATTGCCATTAGCAAATCTCATCGAAGGGGTGGAGGCGTTTTCCTTGAGAAAAAAAAAACGTATCTTATTTTTGGATGGCATGAAGACAAAGCGTTTTCAGACAGAAAGTGGTGGGCCAGCAGCCGTTCTGAGCGGTGACACAGAGGTCGAGTTAATTAGACTATTGTCATTTTAAACAGGACCGCTCGGCGGCCGTCCCTTCCTGAAAGAGCCGGTGGACTTTAAAAGGCTGAGGGATTTCTGTGTGTTCTGCATGCATGCGTCGGGGCCCGGGGTCTCACACAGCACACTGCCATGGGTTGTGTGGAGTACAGTGCTGCTGGTTCCCTCACATGCTCAGAACATTAATGAGCCGGAGACACATGGAGGAAACAAAGGCGCCCCGAGTATCACCAGGGGAAACTACTTGCCTTCGCTCGGCTCGTGTCTCTGTTCATTTGAAAATAATTTAAATATCAAATATTTGAAATCATTTGCTTCTCCCTGGCTATCAGATTTTGAATAGTGAGTCTTTCATGTCTTCTTTATTATGCTCTCAACTGACATTAACATTTAAAAGATAATTAATGTAACCATATTTTAAGGTGCTTTTCATTATGGTTTCATTAAAGTTTTTTTTTTTTCAGATTTCCATATTTTATTTACACAATAGGGCAATTGTAAGTACAAACTAAAGACCTCTAAGAATATATCAGAAATTTTCTGAATGTGTTATTAAACAAAGACGAAACCGATTAATAAAAACAGTAGATTAAAGTCAGAGCTATTGGTTGAAGCATATTTCACTGGTCATACTTGGAAATATGATAACATCCAAAAAGAAAATGTTTTCTACAACAGCTCTACTCAACCAAATCTCCTCTCAGTTTAGCTAGTTGGACTGTCAGACGAGATGTGATGAGAAGAGTTTATCAAAAGAACGGTGAACAATGCCTCTCATTGGGGCACGGCCTGTCAATCAGAGAGTTGAAAGAAGCCCATACACAGGGCTCAGTGTATCTCTGTACCTTTCACCTCTTGCCCTCTGACTGATCTGGAGTCAGCTGCAGACAGGCGAAATGTGACAGATCACATGCAGACGAAGAGTCCTCAAGGTTCCCCCTGCCTGTCATCACCTGGGGCCCTGAGCTAAACCGTTCCGTGACACTGGTCAGAACAGGATGCACACGGACAGCCAACTAAACTTGCACTGATTATTCTGTATGAACTGACCACGAAGGAAGACCTAAGGAAACAAATGCACAAATCGCCACACGGTCGGTCAGACCCCGTACGCTTGACTTGTGACTTCCTTTTCCTGTGTCTGTTGGTGATTATGCTAATGGGACTGCAATGTGATCGTTTTTAACATCCATCATGAATATTTCAGAGAGTGTTAATATTAATTTGATCAGAAATTAACTTCATTCAATAATTCAACACACACAAATTAATAATTCAATAAAAAGAATGATCAGCAATGTTCAAGAGGAAACCGAAGTGATACATCCCAATAGCTTAACGTTGTAATATTTAATGGGAAAAGCTTACACTAGTACAAAACCTTTGGGTAGTTTACTCAGTATAAATTGCCATCAAAGCCCTGCCTAACTTGCTTTCTTAAAGACTGTGTTGCTAGCTGCTTACACAAGAAGTTTACCCTGGAAACTACTAAACAGTAAATAAATAATCAATCACCTAATTACCATGGAAACCTCAGGATATTTTTCAAAAGTAAACTGCCTTTTGAAATCTGTAATCCAAACATTTCTGGAATTGACCACAGCAATTGAAAACAACAGCTTGTGTTGTTCACCGAGGTGTAAATGCAGAGAGAGACAGGCAGTAAATCCGAGCTCCAGTAACAGCTCTGTGTTCCCAAAGTTCTTCCGTGAGAGATTTACAGGGATTAGATGAAGAAATGAAGGCCTAATCTTCATTTGACAGGCCAGCTAATCTCTGGCTGACTGGTCAGTCTTCACTGTTTAGGCCAGGCCTCTCTCAGATCTCAGGTCTAGCAGCAACGAGCTAAAACATCTCCTTCAGACTGACCATACACATTTATGGAACTCTACATACTATTATCATCAGACAGAATTGTTCAATATAATTTTGGGATGCGCACACACTTAAATCAAAGGATACAAGAACAGCAACCTCTAACGATCCTCTCCATGGTTAGCAGTACATGCTGATGGCAAATATTCTTCACTAATCTAGTCCCCCTCCCCGTCATGTCTGCAGTACCTGATTGGAAATATAGAACCAATTTCCATGTGAAGTTTAATGACAGATGGAAAGAGATATTTCATGGAGATGTATAGTCAAGAGTGAAATCCAATTAATCACAGTGCTGGACAGTGACACTGGCTAAATTTAAACGCAGGAGAAAAAGGGTACGGTGGCAGCCCCTTCCCTTAAATGATTCATTACTGCCCTGTTATTACGTAGCAAACAGAATTAAAAATAGCTGATTCCACTTAATTACAGTTCGTGTTGATACTTGCTACAGATGTCACAGCTCGCGCTGGCAATCTTTCACCATGTTAAACCCTGTCAAATAATGGTTGGGTACAGCTACCCACCGCCCCACGCAAGCATGCATACGCACACACACTTTCAAGCCCACCCGTCTCTTCATCCGTCCTGCCAACGCTTGACCTCCAGGCTCATTCCCACACTAAAAGAGGAGGAGGAGGAGGAGGAGAGAGGGACACTTGTTGGGTGTAACATATATTTCTAAGAAGGAGTGAGAGCAAGTGGAGTATTCAAACAAACATCTGCAGTGAGGAGACAATAGCATCTATTATGCTGGAACCCACAGAGTAACAGTGATGGCTATTCCAAAAGAACTGTCCATTCGGGAATTGAGTTTCCTTTCAGGGATGTTGGATCCCCTAGGTAAAACATCTAGGGATTCATAAACTTGGCCTTTCAGGCATGCATTGAAGCACACTACCATTCAAAAGTTTAGGGTCACTTTGAAATGTCCTAGTTGAGTATCTGCAGCATTAGCAATTGCGGGTTCGAATACAGGCTCAAAATGGCCAGAAACAAAGAACTTTCTTCTGAAAAGTCCATCCTTGTTCTGAGAAATGAAGGCTATTCCATGCAAGAGATTGCCAAGAAACTGAAGATACAAGGCTGCACATGGGTGTGTACTACTCCCTTCACAGAACAGCGCAAACTGGCTCTAACCAGAATAGAAAGAGGAGTTGGAGGCCCTGGTGCACAACAGAGCAAGAGGACAAATACATTAGTGTCTAGTTTGAGAAACAGACACCTCACAGGTCCTCAACTGGTAGCATCCTTAAACAGTACCTGCAAAACACCAGTCTCAACGTCAACAGTGAAGAGGCGACTCTGAGATTATGGCTTTCTAGGGGGAGTTGCAAAGAAAAAACCAAATCTCAGACTGGCCAATAAAAAGAAAAGATTAAGATGGGCAAAAGAACACACACACTGGACAGAGGAAGATTGGAAAAGTGTTATGGACACACAAATCTAAGGTTGAGGTGTTTGGATCACAAAGAACATTCGTTAGATGCAGACCAAATGAAAAGACGCTGGAGTAGTGCTAGATGCCATCTGTCAAGCATGGTGGAGGCAATGTGATGGTCTGGGGGTGCTTTGGTGGTGGTAAAGTGGGAGATTTGTACAGGGTAAAGGGGTTCTTGAAGAAGGAAGGCTATCACTCCATTTTGCAACGCCCTGACATACACTGTGGACGGCACTTGATTGGAGCTAATTTCCTCCTACAACAGGACACTGACCTAAAGCACAGCTCCAAATTATGCAAGAACTATTTAGGGAAGAAGCAGTCAGCTGGTTCTCAGTCACATTACCTATTCATTTTGCTATATTTCCTATTAATTTCATGTGTTTTCATGGAAAACAAGGATTTCTAAGGGACCGCAAACTTTTGAACGGTGGCATGTGTCACGGCAGAATGCCAAATGACATAATTTGGGTTTGATGCTCAGAACAACTATGAAGTCTACGGCGTGGGAGCGCGTACAAGTCAACACTGTCGTTTCATTTGCCTGCAAAATGTTTGCGTGCCACTCACCAGAGTCCCCCTCTCCTTCTTTGCCAAGTAATCTCTGTTACACAGTAACAGAGACGTATGCAAATAGTTAGAGCTACGCAGCTTTCAATTGTTTTGTATTAACATTTGAATATTGAAATAGCACAATTCAGATCTAGATATTCCACTTCAATTTCCATAAGAGTGAAATGGAGTTGGACGGTGGCACAGATAGTGGCTAGAATCCAGGGCTGTTTGTATGCGTGTATGTTTTTACATATCTTTTTATTTTACATAACAGTCCTGAAATATCTCTGTTACCTAAAAGAACGATACCCCCGGTTCCCAACTGCACCCTGTATCACCCGTGTCACAGGCAGAACCGGCAGATGCATGTATCACCCACGTTCATGCCGCTCAACTGAATTGGAAACACAGATAATACTATATTTAGCGCGTTGGGTAGGATTTGATTATGATCATGGAATACTATCCTGCCGCATAACGGCGGAAAGTTGAGGTTGACAAACATACCTATAAAGGTAGCCCAGGTTACCGCGGGGAAAACGTCTCCATTACAGAGCGTCACAGGCCTGTGGTAAACACCCGAATGGTGACAGTATCTGGTAACAAAGGGAATTGCAAGCCGGCGTGATTCACGCACGGGTCCGAGAGAGGACGGGACGGATTAAACGGCGTGGTGTATCATTAACCGCGTCCCTCGGGTCGCCAACGTTTGCTACACTCTAACAGCCACTCAAACAGACAAAGTGGTTTCGCATGAACTCGGGTGGATGGGCAAAGTGGTAGTGTTTGGGTCTCATCCTCTCCGAAAGCTCTTCCCCATCGGTGACACCTGCCCAACCCCCAAATCCCACCTCGGCTCACCAAATGAAAACTACCTTGGGAAAGCTAACTTGGGGGGAGACCGTATTACAGTACAGTAATTTTTGAGAGAGTAGAGAACAGGCTCTCCGAGTAGTGCTCTAGGCCACGATGCAGATGTCAGAGCGACTGGGAGGCGACAAGCAGCCCCGTCCTATCATCCGCCAGCTGAAACAGGAAGCTGGGGGCCTCGACCGTCTGCCACAGCCAGGGGGGCAGGGCATACAGGACCCGCGTCTGACGGCGTGCTCTGCTCGGTGCTGGATGGCTCGGTTGATTCCAGACCATGTGACATCTGTTGCTTGTCGTGTCATCGCAGCTCCGCCTCTGCGAGCTCCTTATCCTCTCTACGTGTTGACAAACAGGCAGACCGAGAGGGCCGAATCGCAGCCAAGGACAGTCAGGGGGATCGGAAGGTGGGACACAATAGCCGTACAACTACTGACAAATACCTCTGTTCATTCTATTAATTGTCCGTGTAATGAAGGAGGTTTATTTGAGCGACGGACGATGGAAAATAGGGTGTAGAAAAAAGGAAAAGTTATAACCAAAAAAGGGTACTTAATGGTATAAAAGATCCAAATGAAGGCACTCGTGGGATTTTTGTACTATTAAAAAGCCTTTATTGTAGGGGCTAAAAACATGGTAAACACTAACGTGATTCGGCCACTGCCTTCGTCAGAGTGTTTGGAACATAGTGGAAGAGGGACACTTGAATAGCCAATGAAAACCAGTCAAAATGATTGGTTGGCATTGTCCCTCTCAACCACTAGGGACCAGCATTACAAAAATAACCAACAGTATTTATTTTATATTAATGCAAAACTAGAAGAAAATCTCCATCTATATAAAATCACATTTAACATGATACAGAAAAATTGTCCAAAGCTATAGAAAAGGAGAAAAGTCCTTGTTTAGATCTGGATAAGTGGTACCTATCTGGATAAGAGTATATATCCAAAATGTCTCACGTTGCTTCAGGTGTTTAAATTTATCACCACCCCTGGAATCTAACAAGATTACCTCAATGCTAGAAGCCGGCAAAGTACTATCATTTCATGTTTTGCTTCCAAATGATGTTTAGCCATAGGATAGTTCAGATGGCCTATATGAATGGCATACCTGTGTTCTGCTACTCTATCCCTCAGTCTCCTCTTGGTGAGGCCTATATAGAAGCAAACGCAGGTGCGCTCTAGTCGATACACTGCATGTGTAGAATTGCAGTTTATAGAACTTGTAATTTGTTAAGTCTCGTTGTTAACAACGTCGCTAAATCAGTCACCTCTTACCATGTTGACACAGTAGTTACAACTGCCAGAGCAGAAGTTGCCCTTGGGTGGCTTCAGTCAAGTCTCTCATTTGGGAGCTGGAAGATCGCTCCTCAACAGTCTATCCTTTAATGTGGGGGTGTGCCTGAAGCTGACACCAGGAGGCTCGGTAAAAACTTCACATAGTGCACAGACACTGCGGATAATGTCCCAACTGCGTTTGATAATATCTTTGCTACAGACTGCTTCTTTCCTGTGCCGTGTCACAAAGTAAGGCTTTTGAGCCTTTTGTGTACGCTTGTGACAAAGCAGTTTGTTTCTACAGAGTTACAGGGCTCTGTTGTAGGCTTGTGTGAGAACCTCACATTTGTAACCTCTGCCTAAAACGTCACTGCATGTCAGCAGATTGAATGTCATTGTCAGAGTCACGGATGTGTCTTAGTCTCTGAAACTGTCCAAAAGGGGTGTTGTTTCTAAGCTAAGGAGGGTGGAAACTGTCTGCATGGAGTATTGCGTTTCGGTTTGATCATACGCTAAACACGGTTTCAGATGAGCATTGGTAGTATTCACACAGCCATGGAAGTCCAGTAGTTCCTGTTCAGAGTCAGAGAAGAACAGAATAACATCATCAGAGTAGCATCCCCACCAAACAATCTGGTCTTTAAAAATATTGATGGAGTATACGTAGCGTTCCTCCCATAGTCCCAAAAACAAGTTACCATAGTTTGGGGCAAAACAAGCTCCCATAGCCGTCCCTTTCTCCTGTCTATATACTTGATACAAGAATACATTGTTTTTCAGTGTCTATTCAGTGAGTTGTACAATGAAGTCAGTAAGGGGCATTAGGTCATCTGGTTTTGAGCCCAGATAGTGTCTCAAAGCCTCAAGGTCTTCATTGTGGACAATATTGCTGTATAAAGACACCACATCCATGGTTGCCATATAGCAGGAATACTTTTCCTACTTCATAGGACACCATTATAGTAGATGTATTAAGTGTAGAGTTAGTATTTGAAGGAAAATAACAGGTTGTCACAGAGCTGAAATAATATTCAAGTGTGTTTCTTCATGTCCATTGAAAATGTTCATTTAAGAGGAGGCGGTATGTAAAGTAATCACTTAGCCTAAGGTCCCGAAAAATGCCACACATTTATATGGATAATCAATTACTTTCCTCCATTCTATAGAAATGCACGATTGCTTTTAATCAGATCTTTATCAAGGGTATAGAGGAATGCACTTTTTCCTCGGACAGACATAATATTAAAAAGGTGCTATAAGTGCTTTTAAACAAAGTGCCAGAATACATTCCACGCAGGGCTTACATTGTAAGCTTACATCAGCGATGACCATTGCTAATTGATTATTTCACCATACATCTATGGAGCACACCCCTCATGCAATATCAGCAAAAACGAAATGACACTGTTTCCCATCACCAGGCGGCAGTTAGTGGGAAGAACAGCACTAAAGGTTCAGAAGTAGTTGATAATGGCACTGTTTCAAAAGCTGCGGGCTTCATGCATTCCTAAGTGCTTTACGTCTGTGTCCTTGTCTTCTTTAATCAATATTTAAAAGTGCCTGGTATTTGTGAGTTTAGGAATGAATTTACATGCATGGTTGTCTGTCATATTCATCTAATACTTCGCTGAGAGAACTATCAAGGAGCGTCTTTTATTTTTGTGTTATCTTTCATTAATGTAATTCATGTCAGTGATAACAAAATGAAATTCAGCATACTGCTTAGACGAACGCACGTATTTAAAATAAAAATAATAGTTGGAAAATTAGACAAACGTTTCAATTTCCACAAGTATTAAAAGCCAAACCGGTTATGTAAATACCTCGCTTCCTCAGAAGGTGGGGGAAATATTTAGAAGGTTCATTTACATTATGAGATAACATTCATTTGTTCCATTCAATATCAAGCTGTTTGCAAGCACAGAAATCTTGACATGACAAGAATGTATCTGGGCTTTGCAAACAAACAGTGATTAAACAGAGAAAATGTCAGAACATCTCTATGGAACCCCAAGACTACCCTAACAACCAGCCACATCAAACCTCAAGATGCAGTACCACATAAACAAACATGTCATCAACATACCAGGATACAGTATCACAACATGTCTTCCACATACAGCATGACAACCAGTCCTCAACACACCACGATACAGTACCACAATGTTTTCAACATACAGTATCGTCTCTTCAACATAAACTGTATCACAACAGGTCTTTAACACACAGTATCACAACATGTCTTCAAACATGCAGTGTCATAACCTGTCTTCAACATACCAAAACAAATAACTAAATCTGAAAGTTACAACACTGTAGTGAGTCAATAATGTAACGAAAGGGTGTATTGTGTCAAGACCTGCATCCAGGAGATTAGTCTGTCCTTCATTAGTCTGTCCCTCATTCCCCAATACCTGCCCAGTGCATTCTACTTCACATTTGACAAGCTGTTTTCATTCCAGAAAGCAAGAACGAAGAAACTGCACCGCCATTCATCAACAACACTCGCAGAAGACCAACTATTTCGGCTCCATGTCAAGGCGTCGGGACCGAGAGGCCTTGTTGAATGTATGCCATGGCAGATGGAGGACCACCGTAAGCACGGACAGAGAATACAGCTGGACCAATGTCATAATGAACCCGACAGAGACTGAACAGATAAATGTAATCCACAACATGTCTCACCAAGGTCACAATGAAGTCCTGACGCAAACACTGGATTGGAGTCAGAGCCTCTCCAGCGTGAAGGTGGCACGGTCGGGAGAAAGGTCAGCCATGTTTAGTGTTTACAGTATACGCCGGGCTTTGAAAATGTTTGGAGGTGTGGAGTCTGCCCTCGGTGATTGTTTGTTTTCAATGTGTTTATACACCACACACCGTGTCAATGACTTGGGAAATGGTGTGATGAGGCTTGCAGACATGCACATGCTTATAGTATCTGGTCACTTTCTCTGCCGTGGATTCAGTCACAACTGCAAATATATGTTGGAGCAGACTAGGACACATCTGGAAGCTGTGTTAACGATCTAGAGTTAAAAATCACTTTCTAAGTCCTCAAATCCCGGGTTTTTAAAACATTTATTAAAAGCAGTAACGCAACATAACGTACTGTCAACATGTAATGACTGCGGCCTTAAAAATAGATTCAAATTAGCTTCTGACATTTTTACATACAGAGTGATCCGTTACAATAGCACCTGACGCGACCCAAAATCAAATGGATCGTTTTGCACCTTCACTTCCATCAGATGATCCTGTAGACACTTAAATGTATTATGTTTCCCTAACATACACAATACCAGTCAAAAGCTTGAATGGGTAAGTGGGTCCAAACTTCTGACTGGTACAGTCGTTGTGCGGAATCAGCTGTGGGTTCACCAGGAGAGGCCTGTGTTTGAATAGAAATAATGAAGGGATGCCTTGGCCTATGGATGAAGTGTGTTTTACAGAAGAGTTCCAGTGTTGATCCGCCATGTCTATTAGGGGACGGTCTCCGGTTCTACAGTTGTGTCAATGACGGCTGACTATGACTTACTTTGATCTACTGGGTCTCCACAGGGGGTCACCACTGGAGTGTCCTGGCTGGACGAAGGCACAGCAGGTGGACGTAGGGGGGGGGGGGGGGGGGGGG